>JANHAO010010872.1:0-17353 GCA_026873985.1 Saraca asoca | reverse complement strand
AGATTCTAATTTTATAGAGCCCATTTTATAGCAACTCTACCTTTCTATTGCAGCCTATTTTTGACGCCTAATTTGATCATTTCAGTACTAGAAGTCTTCATAGTGGATTTATGTGTTAACTTCCAATTGGGCTTAATTTCACCTCAATTGGACCTCTATAGCTCAAGTTTTGGTCTGTTGAATGCACAGAGGTCAGCTGCCCGAGACAGTGTTGAGATAGTATTCTAATTCTGACTTCATCTCCAATTTCGGACAACCAATCATGTGATTCAGCTTTTGTAATCTTCATGAAAGTTGTAGATCTATCTGTTAGATTTCTTACAAGATAATAATCACATCAATTAGACAAGTGTACCTTGAGATATAGCTAAATAATAGAAACTACTCAAATTGCCATAATTATGCAGAAATTTCCATAATGAACCAATTGACATAAAATCACCAATACACACTAACATAGCTGGAATTAAATCATTTTAGCCCTTAAAATACTAAGTATGAGTACAAATAAATATATCAAATATTATGTTATCATATACACGAAGTCTTGTTGGTAAGTCATGCATTGTCATTTTGTCCCCTTTTTGCTCTTCCGAGGCCTAACTTGATTCACCTTCCAGGGCTTGTTAGGAGCAATGAAGATGGGGGAGATGCATCGGTCCTATGAAAATAAGAATGCCAAGCTGGTGGAGGACTTGGCTATTGTGACCACCAAGGCTTTGGAAATGGAAGATAGGGTGTGAATTGCCAAGGCTGCCAAAAGAGAAGCCGAAGAAGCTTAAGCTTATGAGGTGGTGAGTCATGAGGCTACTGAAGCTGAGCTTAACAAAGCGGTCAAGGAGCTATTCCAAATGAGGAGCAATGGGGATGCAGCATTCTGAGGCTTCGATTTGGTGAGTCAAATTGAAGTGGCCAGGAGAGAGGTCACTTTAAAGCAAGAAAAGGTTGACTAGGTCATAGTTGAAACTATCGAGGGGATCCCAAAGGCAGCAGAATCTAAGACGAGCTCCCTTTTCTTGTACACTTTGTGGAAGCACCATCCAAATTTGGATTTTTCTTTCTTTGGAGTAGAGGCTTTGGATGCTATCAAGGGCTTTAAGAAGAAGACTACTAAAACTAAATCTTCTTGCAAAGGTGCAGCATCTGTGAGCCGAGACCCTCCTACCAAGAGTGCCGCTATCAAAGAAATTAGCTCGTAGGTCGCAGAGCCTCCAGATGATTAAAGAAGGGACATTCCATCTGCCCTAAGTATTGAGCCTACCTCTCATCAGAGCCTAATTTCTGAGAATTGGTCTTTTTGTAAACTAAATTTGCAATTTTGTATTTCTTCTTTTAACCCTTGTATTTTTACATTGTACTTGGTTTCGGATTTTGCACAAATCCACCTTATAGCAAGAGGTACCAAATAGTTCTATTCCCCTTTACCCTATCTACGTTCTTCATGTGAGTTATTCTTCATAATTTATGCAAGTTATTGCAAATGATTTCTTGTAAAAATAATAGCTTAACATGTATTTGGTATGATGAACGTTAGGGCTGTGGAAGGTCATTGTAGTGAGCTTGGAGTCACTGCAGCGGAATAGCAAGCTTGGGCAGGATGCTCAACTGCTTAGTGAGTTGGATGTATGATGTCCTCGTTGTGTCACTTTCTAGCAGTGAGCAAGGTAGAGCTCGCAGGGCATCCTTAGTGAGCTAGATAACTTAACCTCTGTCATGCTCGAGTTTGCCTCATTCTCTTAAGACTATTTTTTGCCTATAACAAAACTTACGTAGTGTCATTATATAAATAAAAATGGATTCACAGTTGACATGCAAATGAAGTTAGAGATGCTAACTGCAATCAATAAATTACCTGCATATATGGTCCTTTATATATCTTATATATTCGAACTTGCTTGATATTCTATATCTATCTTTATTGGCATTTTTCGTGTAGGGATCAAGCATTGGAATATATGAAAGTTGCTCAAGTTCTCATTAGATGATTGTTATTGGAACTTTGTCAGAAGTGTGTCACGCCCCGATTCACAGAACGTGACTGATGTAGAAGATCATTATGAGAAAACCTTCTACAAGTCTTATAATATGGAATCTTTCCTAATCAAACTCAACATACCAATGGTCAAAACTAAATTGATGCATAATTAAATATTTCCATTTTAATTTTTATTGAAAATCTAATAGAGTTTCTTCTATTTTTTGGACTTTCAAGCATAAGGCCTATACAATAGACAAGGGCTACATGCCCTATACACTTCTATACAACAAATGAAAACAAAGTAGCTTAGATAACACAAGTCTCTATATCCTATTGAGCATCAAATAATCAAAATACATGCACACAATAACTATATCAACTACCAAAGCTTTCATCATCAATATACCTTTAGGGCTCCGTAGAAGGTAATCTAATCCATCAATAAGTAGATCCTAAAGCAAAAGGGTGAGGATTGTTGGTAGGGTAACTTTATGCTCTAAAAAACATGAAGGAAAATAAGGTGAATTTTATAGAAATTCAGTGAACAGATAATCCCACAGAAAAACCAAAGCTTAGTTCACTATTTATGTGTTGAATGCAAAGGGTAAAACATTCATTCATGAAGATAAGCTTACCAATTTAAGAGGCATAACCTAAAAATATATCCTAAAACTTTAACTTATCAAAAGAGTCAAATCAATAAATATAGAAATCTTCAAATTAAAGGAATAAGAGAGTATAATATTGTAAGAAATACTCATCATGATATATACACAGGAAAAATTATTAAAATTTTCTAAAAGTTACGAATATTCTTTTAGCAAAATATTCTGGATTTTTCTTTTTCTAAATATAATTGGAATCTAATGGATAATTTAGATATTCTTCCACAAACATATCAATTAGATATCCAATATTCTCCCTTAACACACTAATCAGATATTGAAATATACTCCCCCAACATACCAACCAAATTTTTAGATATTATCCCCTAACACACCAATAAGATATTCAGATAATTTCCTCCAAGCACACCATTCAGATATTCAGATAAAAATCATTATTTTTTTCAAGTAACATATAATTTAGAAGTATTCAATATCTTGGTAAAATATAATCATTTGTTCTAAAAACAAAAATCATAATAAAATGCATAAAAATGCTATGGTAAATCATTTTCAGATATACAGCATATGGATAAAATTTCAAGACAAGCTAATCATTAAAAATCCCATTACTTAGAAATTATGAAGTTTCATATAACAAGATTGTTTTGTTTTGCAAAATGGGATTTGCAAAATAGTAGGATTATCTACTCACCTTAGGGGCTCTTTAATGGTTCAAATTTTTCTCAAAAGAAATGGTTAATGTTGCAAGAAAGTTCCACAAGGTACTTGGTTACCTAACTTGAGAATTTAAGTCACTCTACCTATTTAGGTATAATTAGTATTAAAATCAATCCTTGAACTTAGATTTAAAGTCTCTTGATTAATTACACCTATCCTACTCTAATATTAGGCTATAATATCTAAAGCTAAAATTTCAAGAGTCAAATAGTAAGACCACCTACTTGAATATTTGGATGGAACTCAAAATTGATGCCAATGTATTTGATTCTCCGGTGCAAGCATCACTAAAGTTGATTAACAAGAATTTCAAAATATAGTAGAATTTTTGGGGTTCGAGTTTCATGTAGGATTTCTTGAAACTCGGAGGAAGGATTTATATAATACAAATTTAATGCTTTAGGAAGGCTTACCAACATCCAATGGAGTTGTGGAAGCTTGGATGTAAGCTGGTTTACCACTGGGAAAGTCAACTTATAATTGGTGGTAAGACACTAGAAGAGAGGGACAGAGATACCACAGAGCTGGACAAGTGAATGAAGATGCCAAAGAGGTGGAAGGAAGAAGGAGGGCAATCAGAGCTCGTTGGATGGAGAAGAAAGCAAGAAGAAATAGGGGTCAAAGCAAGGGTTTGGGGAAAATAGAAAACATGGGATATTTCGAACAAAATAAAGTGGAGAGCGCACATGAGGGGGACAAGCCCAAGTAAGTAAAAACAATAGGAAAAATGGGCCAGTTTGCAATTTAACCTCACTGAAACTTCGATGTCTTCAATAAGGTATTCTTGGAAAAGGAAAAATTTCATTATGGCCACAACAAAATATTTAAAAATTTCACTTTGGTCTACCATATTCCTTATTTTATTGCCTCTAAGGTGTTATAAAGTGTTGTACAATAATGAGTATAAACAAGTTATGTACTTTGACTCCTTCAAGTTTTTCTTTAGCAGGGCTCATGATGGGAAGGAAACTATTGACTTTTCAAACATATGAAGATTTCTCATGGTTAGTCATAACAATAAAGATACTTGAATTCTTGCTATTGTGTTTTGGAAAATATGCCCAAAGCATATATCATTATATATTTGTACAATTGTATTACCATAAAATAGTTCTACTTCCCCAATTCCTACTCATAACTTGTTTTACAACCATTCATATGACACAATTTGAATTAAACTAATGATGTATTGATTTTAATACAATGATCAATTATGCATTAACTAAAATTTCAATCAAGAATTTAATTAGCATCAAGAAGAGTATTCTCACAGTCTATTTGGGCAAACAATGGCAAATGCATGGTTTGGATAAATTTGAATTGGGTAACTAATGGATGGATTGACTATGACTAGTTTATCAATTTTTGATCCAATTAAAATTTTATATGAGTTATGGATTAACTCATAATCCATATATAAAAAGTTAGACTCAATCCATTAGTTTATTCATTTGACAATCATTGTTTTTACATTATTTTATTTTATCATTTTATTGTCATTACATTTATGATAATTTCAATTATAATTTACTGCCACCATTAAAATAATTTTTTACTATAAAATTTTAAGTTATATTTAACAATATTTTATCTAAGCAACAAAATTGAAAGAACTAATAAACTAAGAATAAAATATTTTTTATTGTCATACTTTCCCTTTTTTCCTCAAACTTTTTTTTACATATTACACATATAATATGTATAAAAATGAAAAACAAATACATTCAATCTCGAATTGACATTTCTTGAAAAATTTTGAAACATCAAGAATAAAAAAAAGGTATATATTATTTGAAATTGGTATTTAAAAAAATTGAAAATTTACTAAAACAAATATCTTATAACTAAAATGTAAATAGAAAAAAAACTAAAGCTGAATATATTATACAAACAAATATTAGTAGACTCTTGGAAAATTTTCAACTATAAATATGTTTACTACGATCAAAATGCTAAACATGTCATCTTTTTATCTAACAAAAGATGTTTAATATATCATCTTTTTTATCATATTAACATGTTAAGCATATATATAAATGAATAAGTGTTTTCTTTTTTTGTTCATCTAATATGACTCTTATTTAACAGGATCAATAATAACTCAATCCACAGTTATCCCAAAGCTAATATGTTAAGATTTTAGGATACCTGATTTCACTTTTATTCTTTATTTAGTTTAATATAATACTTTTTTTAGAAAATATTTATTGAATTTTAAATACAAAATAAAGTTAGATGGATCATGGATATCCATGAATGAATCTTTAATAACCTTTTAATTAAATGGATTGATATTGCATCCATCTATTTGATATGCTAAATATTATGGATAGATTTGAATTGACCGAAAAATTGATAGATTCTACAAATTCATAGATAGCCATCCATTTACTACCCTAATTTAAGCTATCTATTGTGCAACACTAAAAATCTCATCTCAACTTTGAGATGACGTATCTTAGTTTTATTTTTCTAGATAGATTGGAGCGTTGGCTGTTTCTCCAACATGAGTGAAATGAGCATACAAAATCCTTTTACAACAAAAGAAAGAAACTCAAGTTTCATGCTCCTAAGAATAATCCATGTAAGTCTTAGGAGGCCTAGAGGCATGGTAAAAACAATGTAGGCCACAAATCACAACAAGGAGGTCCTAAGGGTTTCATTTGAAAGAATATAGTATGCTATCATTATCATAAAAGAAATGTTATAAGAGGAATGAGTGCTTTAGGCTTAAGTCTTGGATAGAGAAAAAGAAAGGCAATGAGAAACCCTTAACCTTAGCTTGTTTTGAATCAAATTTTGTTGATGTCCTTACAAATTCTTTGTGGTTTGATAGTGGTCCCACAACACATACTGCTATCACTTTGTAAGGGTTTGTAAGCAAGTGAAGACCAAATGAAAGGAAGTCTAAGCTTAGAGTAGGCAATGATCTTTCATGTACCTTTTTTTACATGTAATTTAGTTTTGGTTTCTCTTATGAATAGGCTCAGTATAAATTTATTTTTTGTAATAGAAAGGTTAATTTGTTGTTAAATTTTGAATCACTTGGTTTTGTTTTGTTTTGTTTGTTTTTTGACAATGGATTATATAGATTGTTTTTAGACTTTGATAATCCTTATGCTTCCTTGAATGTTGAAAACATGGTTGCAAAGAGACCTAGAATTAAGGAAAGATAATTAGTATTATGATATAGGTGATTGGGACATATATCTAAGTAATGTGTAGAAATTTTAATTAGAGATAATATTCTTGCTTCCCAAGTTTTCAATGATATGGATATCTAGGTAAACTATATTAGGGGTAAATTGACTAAGATTAGAAAGAAAAGCGCTACCTGTACTTCTAACCTTTTAAAGGTAGTTCATACTGATGTGTCTGGATTGTACTTTCCTACTATTTGTGATTGCTGTTACTTTGTCACATTCATTGATGAATTTTTTCAATATGACTATCTTTATTTTATAAAAGAAACATCCAATGTACTTCCAAAATTTAAAATTTTCAAAACTGAAGTTAAAAAGCAATGGAAAAAGATATCAAGATTGTGAGATCTAATCAAGGGTGAATATTACCACAAGCGTCATGTGTTTGGGTAGCACATGGGATCATTTGTTAGTTTTTTATAGGACCATGGAATTGTTCCATAGTATACCATGCTTGGTTGTCCTAAGCAAAATGGTGTTATCAAAAGGTAAAACCACATTTAAAGACATGATGAGTGGAGCCAATTTGCTAGAATTTTTGTGGGGTGAAGCCATCAAAATTTCTTTGTATATTCTTAACTAAGTTCTAAGCAAGTTTGTACCCAAAGCTTTTGAGCTTTGGGCTAGTAGGAAACTAGTTTAAATTACTTTTGAGTTTGGGGATGTCCTTTGAGGTCAAAATTTATAACTTAACTGAGAAAAATCTTGACTCAAGATCGATTGGTTGTCACTTCATTGGTTATCCAGATTGTGCAGAAGAATAAAAGTTCTATTATCCTACGAGAGGTACAAAAATATTAGGGCCTATGACTATAAAGTTTCTTCAGTTTGACATTGCTAACATGGCACCAAGTTTAGGGGACAATGAAATATAGAAGAAGACTATCATCATCTCTACCCCACTGACTATGCCTAGCCAAAGTATAGCATCTATACCATATGTTCATGTTGAAGCACATTAGAATAATGAACATCTAATCATTGCTCTAGCTAATGTTGAGGCTCTTGTAGTTGCTCCCACTCAAGATCCTCAACCTTTTCAACCTATAGAGTAGATTCCAATCAGGAGGCTTGTCATACAGGGAAGAGCAATAATCACTAATGACCGTTAGGTTTACCTTGGAGAAAGTGAGTATAACATTGAGTATGTTTTTTATATGATTTCATATAGTTAAGTAATAAAAAATCAGCACTCTAATTTATGGATGAACACCATGAAGGAAGAAATTTAGTTGATAAATTGATAATAAAATGTGGGATCTAGTTGAACTTCTAGAGAATTGCAAGGCAATTGACAACAAATAGGTGTACAAGACCAAGAAAGACTCAAATGATAGGATTGAATGATTTAAAGTGAGATTGGTTGCCAAAGGTTTCGCTCAGAGAGAGGGAGTTAACTATACTGAGATGTTTTCCCTACTTTCTTTTAAAGACTCCTTCAGGATCATTTTAGTTTTAGTTGCACATTTTGTCTTAGAACTTCACAAATGGATGTTAAAATGGCTTTTCTTAAATATGAACTCATGGAAGAAATCTACATGAAATAACTTGAAGGTTTTCAGGTCAATGGGAGTGAGAACATAGTGTGCCAATTGCTAAAATCAATATATGGTTTAAAATAGGCATCTTGGTAGTGGTATTTCAAGTTTGATAAGTTTGTTGCATCCATAGATTTCATTGAAAATAAAGTTGATCAGTGTATTTATCTCAAGGTCAATAAGAGTAGTATTATTTTCCTTGTGTTGTACATTAATGATATCTTATTAGCTAGCAATAACTTGGACTGCTACATGATACTAAACAAATGTTGTCTAAAACTTTTGATGTGAAAGATCTTGGTCAAACATATTTTGTTTTAGGGATAAAAATTCATAGAGACAAAACTCGAAATTGGTTAGTTTTGTCTCAGAGAATGTATTATTAATAAGATTCTTGAAAGATTTGAAATGCATAATTATAAATCTGGGGATGTTCCAACTATCAAAAGTGACAGATTTAGCAACACGCATTGCTTGACAAATGAGATAGAGAAAAAATTGATGCAAAATGTGCCTTTTGGAGGTGTAGTAGGAAGTTTGATTTATGCTCAAGTTTGTATGAGACTAGACTTAGCATTTGTGGTTAGTCTTCTTGGCAAATATATGTCTAACCCTAGGAGAGATCATTGGCATGCTGCCAAGTAAGTGATCAGATACATGCAAAAGATCAAGGATTACATGCTTATCAATAAGAAAGTGGATAACCTGGAAGTAATTGGATACACAATCAGATTTTGCCAAATGCCCTGACGATATAAAATCTACCTCAGTTTACATCTTTACAATGTTTGGAGGCTTGGAAAAGTGTCAAGAAAACCTTACAAGCAGCCAATATATTAGTAATGGTAGGGTGTTCATGTGCCAAAGAAACTCCATGTGTCAATACACTATAGGTGCATCAGTCAAGCTTATAAAAATAGAACTTATTTCTTTTTTTATTAAACTACCACATAACACATAAATTGTAAGGTAATTTATAAGTCACTTCTTGAGTGCGTCAAACACTTATTACGTACCATTCTTGCTGGCTTGGCCGCACCCGCACTTGGACAATTAAACAAATTTCCATCGGCAACAACAATACAACAGTTACTAACGATAAATAGCTATTATTTTAGGGAAGAATGGAAGCAAACTTACGAGAGAGCCACACTACAATTAGATTAACAATGAGTATCTTTTATTCATAAAAAACGAAAAAAAAAGAAAAGAAAAGAGAGAACTTATCAACTTAAATACTTGTACATTATATAATTTCCAAGTGTCCCGGCGGCGCATTACGAGTCTAATCCAGAATCATTCTGTCACTGTTGATCCTCAACGTGACGAGATTCTACATCTCCGGATTGTTTCTTGGATTTCCAGATTTTCCGTTTCAAATGCACCGTTCCGATTATGATCATCACTAAAATGGGGGGGAGTACAACGAATAAGATTACAAGTACAACGAAGACTGCCAATGTCATCAATAGAGAAGCAGCGATTACAACCAATGCAGATAAGGCAATTGTCGTGAGGCCCAATAGCAACAATATGTAGTTGATTATCAGCAAAACTATGGGAACAGCTATTATTCTTGTTTTTAGGATATGGTACGACCACGTTATGCAGAATATGATGATTGCAGCTGAGAAAAAATCTGACGTGTTAAAAATCATGAAATAGTAATTATAAACAGCTGGACAATCTGGCTTTTTCTCAAAGAGCTTCGGTTGGGATATCTCGAACATGCATCTGACATTAAGGTTTGCGCCCTCCTTCCACCTGACTGAAGGAGAAGTGAGTGCAGCTTGGTTTGTCACTGTGGCTATCAAAACTGCTGCTACTAGCATTATATTATCGAATTCAAATTTCATTTTTGCCATTTTGTACCTGCCCATATAATTTAAATATAATTCTTATTGATAATTAAGTTTACAATAAAGGAATATTTTTATTCTTGTGATACACTATTTTTTTTTTTCAATCTTGTCCCTAAATAATATTTATTTGTTCAATTTTGTCCATGAGTATTATTAATTTATCTAATTGTCTCTCGATTAATAAATTGTTTAATTTCTTATAAGGCTAGAAATTTATGTAGCCAAACCAATTAGTTCACTGTATTTATTCCATATAACCAACTTCAATGACATCATTTTTTTCATTAATCAAAAGAATAAAACCCTAGCTAGCATATAGATTGTTTCTCGACTCTTATTACTAATGTAAAATACGACGTCGTTAGACCTGATCGGAGCAAAGCCATGGAAGCTTCAAGCCTTCTACGTCAGTTTTCCATCAAACATTTGAACAGTACAATAATCAAGGGATGGAATTGGAAAACTAAACAATACTTAAGGATAAAATTGAAAAAAAAAATTATATCCTACAAAAACGAAAATGAATGTTTACTCTTAAGTTTTATTGGGAGATATTTAATTATAACAAATAAATTACAAGAAATAAAGTGTGAAATTTTAATATTAAATGTTTATATATAATACTATTAAATTTTAAGCTAAAAATCGTTTCAACAATATTAGATTAGATAACAAAATTACATTACTCAAATAAATAAATAATTTAAATATTAAAAATTAGAAGTTAAAATATTATTTCATAAGTTAAAAAATAAAAATAATAATTTAATAGTAGTAAAATTAAAAAATTAAATAATTTATTATTAAAATAAATAAATATAGAAGTTCTACCTATAATTTGAATTGGAAACAAAAGAAATGAATGGGTTGACACATCAATCCATTTAATAATTTGTACTAAAATTTTAAAAATAATTAATAACTAAATTATAAATAATTATATGTAATAAAAATTAAAATTAAAATTTTAATAAAATGATAATAAAAAAATTTAATAATATATATAGTCAATGATTAAAATATAAGAAAAATAAAGTCTAATTATATATGCAGCAGAATTAAGTTGCATACCCCTAATCATTGCCAATCAAGTATAGCTGCTCAAAAATTTATGAAAATATTTAATTGTTAAAAGTGTTTTCTGGCTTATGCACAGAATCTGAATGTCTTCCTTTCACTTGTTGGTTCTACTTATCATAGGCTACTATTGTGGATATTTTTGGAACTATACAAATAGGCTAATAAAAACTCAATGGACAAGTGCAACTAATAAAGATCCAATTAATTTAGGATTAATGTCACTGGAGCAAGGCATCAGGTCACCAAATGTGAAGGACCTAGCTCAATTAGGATTGAGGCCACTGGAGCAAGTCATCAAGTTGCCAAATGCAAACTCAGATCATTGGTTAATAAGGATCAAAGCAGCAACCTCATATCGTTGAGCACGAGGCCTAGCCCATAGCTCAAAGCATGTTTTCCCAACCATCAATCAAAGGAAATCTATTCAGTTGCCTATTTTAATAGAAATTCATTATTATCCAATATGTAATCAATTTATGATTCTTTTTCTATTATTAAATTACATTTAAACTATAACACCCCAATCATTATAAAGGAGGATCAAATTATTGTATAAGAAGAAAAGAGGAAACCAATAGATACTAATACTCAACAAAAATATTGAGAAATAAAATAACCATGGATGTAAGCATTGTATTGGGCCGAATCACATTAAAAACTCCTAATGTCTTCTTATTTTTCCTCTCTCTCTCTCTCTATCCTGTGATTTTACGCTCTTAATTTGTAGTTTGGGGTTCTGGGTTTTAGTTGACCAAATTCACATGTTAACATTTTGTCGCTAAAATGAGGGCCTTAAACTGTGTTCTTCTTGATTTTTTATCTAATTACGAATGCTAGAGGAAGAACCACTAAGAGTGTAGATGTTGCAATTGACCAGCCTGATGGTCGTATAAAACAACAAAGGGACCCGGTTCTTCCTATGGTACGTACTTCCACCGTCCCTACTATAGGTGTTGTCGCTGGCATGCCCTTAATGACCCCTTACCAACTTGCTATTACTATTCCTGGGACTGATGGAGTGCAAGCTAGCATCAGCGTCAAGAAGCACTTAAGAACACAGTGAGAAAGCTAACTGAGGTAATTAGAGTGCTAACTCAAGCACAAGCCCAGGGCACACGAAAGCAAGTTGAGGTCGCTGTGCCCAAAGAAATACTTCAATGTGCCGTTCAGCTCACTCTTCTAATTTATGGCCAAGATCAGAGGTTCATTGAACTCGTGAGGATGATGATGGTGATAATCAATGACATGGGGATTTGTGTTGAGTTGGAGGCTTAAATAGGACCAATCATGGACATATTTCAGATCGATACATGATCATGGGTAGAGAAGGCATAAAACTTTTGACCACCACTCCCATGACTAGGGAAAGAGCCAATGATCTCATGATCGTCAATCGGTGGCATAGGACTCGATGGTAGAACAACTACTTTAGAGGTTACGATAGTAAGAAGAATGCTTTCTAGCTCAAAACCATCGATATCATTATGAGGAAAGAACATTATTCACTAGGGAGATTAAGGTAAAGCCACTCCTTCACAAGTTTAAAATCTCCACAATCCCACAATACAATTGGCATAGTGATCCCTATAGCCACCTGGACACATTCAATGCATAAATGGATTTTTAGATGACTAATCCTTTAGTCAAATGCTACATCTTCCCAGGCATTCTTGGAGACATACCTCAGACATGATTTACAAGTCTTCCAGCTCGTAGCATTGACAGATGGGAAAAGTGCCAGGAAAGATTCATTAACTATTACAAAGCACTGAAAAGGTAGCTCATACCATCTTGTTACCTCACAATGGTCTTTCAGTAGAAGAATGAATCACTGAAGGACTATGTCACTTGGTTCAGGCATGAGGTTAGCAACATAGAGAATCCTTTAAATGAAAGCATCTTGACAGCAATCTCAACAGGACTTTGCAAGGATGGAAAGCTATATGAGAGGATATACAAGTCTCTAGTAAGGGACTTAGATTAATTTTATGAATGAGATGCCAAAGAGATCAGGCAGGAGAAGACCTTTGGTCCTAAGAAATCCAATCAAAATAAAGAGGCAAATAGCTCCAACCATAGTAAAAAGAGCAGTAATGGTGGGAACGACAAAGAGAGTCAAAAGGATGACTCCAATGATTAGGTTGCAAAGAAGGAAAAAAAATAAGTGACCTTAATGCCAAGGTTTCCATGATAGCTATAGCATCTAATTAGAAACTCAAGATAGGATACTTGTAATAGAGAAAGATAGGGAGGACTTTGGGAAGCCCAACCCCCTAAGGACTCCCAACAGGTGTAGGAACAAAGACAAGTTTTGTGCTTATCATGATGTAGTCGGGTGCAATACTTTAGATTGCTGGGCACTCAAAGATGCAATTGAGGATCTAATCAAGAGAGGTCATTCAAGAGATTATGTGGTGGGACCTATGGGGTAACGACCTAAGTAGCCCAACAACTAGTACAACAGTAGTGCCAGTGGACTCCTGAGCAAGAGTAGCCACTTATGGTGAGAATCATATTCACAATCCACAGTGGGCCCCACATGATAGGTACTTCAAATAGGTCACATGAACACTACGTGCGAGAAGCAAATCATGTCCTGCTTAGGGGACAGTGAATTTGAAGGACTCACCTAGAAAGCAAGAACAACCTCAGACATTGTCACCTTTATGGATGGAGATGCACAAGGGGTACATTCTCCCCGTGATGACGTATTGGTGATCCAAGCTAAGATTGGCAATACCAAGGTGCAAAGAATAATGATTGATAAGATTACCATGGTATGTGTCATGTACAACGAATGCTTTGAATAGATGGGTTTGAATGTAAGCCAATTGAAGCCTTCCCCAAAGCACTTTCATAGTTTTGTGGGAGATGCAATATTACCAGTGGGGTATGACGCAAGCTTGTCGACCCTGCCAAATTAGAAATTTATAAACTAGAGTTACCTAAACTAACTTGTAGCATAGGCAACCCAGGTTAAACCCAAGGACCATTTTAGGATGATGTTATAATGATATTAGGAGCTAAATTGGGGGGCTTGATAGAAATGAAATCTACAACTACTCTAACAAAAACAAACAAAACAGAAACTAAAACACAATAAACACATGCAACCAGCCAAGGAAACCAATCAACTTGAGATCAATACTTCCTAGATCACTAAATATTCATTCAATTGTTGTTAATCATAGAAAAAATCCCTGAAATGATTAATAAGTTTTAAGCAAAACTCAACTACAAGTAATGCATCAAGATCTCAATGCACTACTTAGTTTTTCTATCCTCTTCTAAGGTGATTATCAAGATCTTAATAACCATTTCAATATCTAAACCAAATGAATCCATCTAAGTCAGATATTGCAATAAAAACCAAGAGGAAAGGAAGAGAAAAAGGACAACAAATGAATGGAGAAAAACATACCAAAATCATAGCATTAATCTTGCAAGTTTTCAGCCTATTGGACTAGTTACAACATTAGCCCTCCATGGAGGCCAAAAATGAAAGGAAAAAATGGAAGAAAGGAGGGAGAGCAGAAGCTGCTCTCTACCTCATGAAAATGCTACTCTAAAACACAATGAAAAACTAAAGCAAAAACTAAAACAAAAAGTCTCTATACAAGTGCTTTGCCTAGGTAAAGAAAAGGAAGCTGAGTAGGAGTACTTGAGAATTAATTGCTGATTGGATTTTTGCTCTACCATTCCCTACGTGTTCAACCCTTTTTGTAGACCACTTCCTCTTCTTTTTCTTCCCTCTTTTGTGTCTCCAGTTGGCTGAAGTTGGGCTGGGCAAAGGATTTTGCAATAGGCTCAAAAATCCATATCAATTGGGGCCTTAAAAACCAGTTATGCATTAGCCTAATTTCATAGCATTCTGCCTCTAGTTTTCAGCCAATATTTGACACTAATACATAGGAAGGCTTCATGAAATTTGTGGCATTATGTCTTAGCTTCCATTTGGGCTTTGTTTCACCTCATTTGGACCTTTCTAGCTCAAGTTATGGCCTGTTATGTGAGTAGAGGTCGGCTGCCCGAGAGATAGTATTCTGGCAGTAATTTCATCTCCAATTTTAGATAACCAAATGATGGATTCAGTTCTTGCAGTCCCCATGAGAGTTGTAGAGCTATCTCTTATCTTTCTAGAAGATCAAAATCACATCATTTCAACAAGTATAGCTCAAGTTATGCTAAAATTACAGAAACTACTCAATTAGGGCCGAAAATGCAAAAATTTGCAAATTAATTCCAATTGATATAGAATCACAAATACACCTTAACACAGCTAGAAACATGCAATTTAAGACCTTAAAATTCTATGTATTAGGACAAATAGATGTGTCAAATATTGTGTTATTAGGGTAGATCAGGCTTCCCATTACTCTTGGAGATTCAGATTGGCAAGCTACCACCTTGGCAGATTTTCTGATTATTAACCATCCCTTAGCATATAATGTGGTGCTGGGGTGACCTGTATTGAATGACCTAAACATGGTTGCATCAACCAAAACACTTACCATTAGATTCCCAACCACCAATGGAGTTGATGTGTGCAAGGAGAGTAGCACCTAGCCCAACACTGCTATAAGGATGCAGTCAAGCTAGGGGTGAGGGGGAAAGTTAATGTGGTTTCTGGTGGAGAACCATGAGCTGTGGATGAAAGCAAATTTTTGAAGGTAATATTGGTGGCTAAAAAGGGAGTTGAAGTTCCACAAGCTTGAATGCTAGACATCTAAACCTATATTTTCAATAAATTTGAGCTTGCACTTCTAATCCTATAATGTTATTCAGAAATTAATAAAAGCACCCAAGTTTTTCCTTAAAATTTTTATGTTTGTGTTTACTAATTTATGAATAAATTTCTAACAAAGTATTATACAAGAAGTGAACTATTCTCAGGGTTAAAAGAGCCATGGTTTGCAACCTGAGATGCATTCATGTTTACTTATGTGTTATCGTTTGTGACTTACTAGGCATTTAACTTGACAAATTAAGCCATGGTTTGCTAGTTAAGGCACATTCATGTTAACCTAAGTGCTATTGTTTGTAAACTATTGGGCATTCAACTTGACAAATATCTATTAAGTTATGATTTGCTAATTGAGGTGCTTTCATGTTAACCTAAGTGTTATCATTTATGAGCTACTAGGCATTCAACTTAACTAATATTTATTAACCTATGGTTTGCTAGCTGAGGTCCTTCAACCTGCTGGCATTTAACTTGACAAATATTAAGTAATGGTTTGCTAGCCAAGGTTAATTGACCTTCTAAGCATTCAACTCGACAAATTTATTAAGTCATGGTTTGCTAGCTAAGGTCTATCGACCTATTAAGCATTCAGATTGACAAATTTATTAAGTCATGTTTTGCTAGCTGAGTTCCATCGACCTATTGGGCATTTATCTTGACAAATATTAAGTCATGGTTTGCTAGCTGAAGTTCATCGACCTACTGGCATTCAAATTGACAAATATTAAGTCATCCTTTGCTAGCTGAGGTCGATCAACCTACTGGGCTTTCAACATGACAAATATTAAGTCATGGTTTGCTAGCTGATGTCCATTCATGTTAACATGTGTTATCGTTTGCAACCTAGCTATTGGGCATTCAACTTGACAAATACTTAAGTTATGGTTTGCTAGCTGACGTCCATTCATGTGTAACCTATGTGTTATCATTTGTGACCTACTAGGCATTCAACTTGACTAAAATTTATTAAGTCATGGATTGCTAGCTAAGGTCTATTGACCTACCAGGCATTCAACTTGACAAATATTAAGTCATGGTTTGCTAGCTGAGATTCATCAACCTACCAGGCATTCAACATGACAAAATTTATATCATGGTATGCTAGCTGAGGTCCATCTATGTTAATCTATGTGTTATCATTTGCGACCTATTGGGCATTCAACTTGACTAATATTTATTAAGTAATGGTTTGCTAGTTGAAGTCTATTCATGTTAGCCTATGTATTATCATTTGCGATCTACTAATCTACTAGGTATTCAACATGACTAATATTTATTAAGCCATGGTTTGCGAGTTGGGGTGCATTCATGTTAACCTACGTGTTATCATCTGTAACCTACTGAGCATTCAACTTGGCATTAACTTGGTGGTTTTTTCATCATCACTTGGTCATTACCAGCCTGCATAAGCCATGAGCTTCCCTTTTCTTGAATTACACCCTGAGCAGGAACAACTTCACCAGTGACTTGCAAATTGTAGTCGCTAGCTTTTATCAGCAAACTATAGCTCTCAGTCCATAGAACGCACAGATGTTGTGGGCATTTTTTGAACCATACAAATGGGCTGGTAAAAGTTCTATGGATAAGTCCAACTAAAAAGGA
>JANHAO010010871.1:0-17385 GCA_026873985.1 Saraca asoca | reverse complement strand
AAAAAATATTTTATTTATTAAATATTAAATATAAAAATTATAATAAAAATAAATATCCTTTATTTAAAAGAAAAAATTATTTTTTAAAAAATCCTATAAGCACACCCTTCTATATCATTTTACATATATCAACTAGTTTATCAGCTATTTTTACCAAACGCTTCTAATTTAATAAACTAGCTTAACAGGTTTCAACTAACAACTTTCAGCTATCTTATAATTTATCAGCTTTCAGCTATCTTATCAACTAATTTTATCAAACGGAGCCAAAAAAAAGTGGGTATAGTCAGTAGTTGGGGAACCATACTAGACTGAATTTGCTATTATTCTGAGTTATAAATTTTGACAATTTGAATCTGCTTTTTATTTTCTATTATCTTCCTCGCAAATGGATAATAAGAAGCCATTAGCAGACCCTTGAGTACGCCAAAAATGCAATCAAAACGTGATGGATCCAATTCCCCCCACCAACGTCTATTCATTGACCACCGATATAGTCTGTGTCTTTTTCTTCAGCAAATATGGAGAAATACTTATATCCTTTCGTTATTATTACTCTCAAAATAACTATCAGTTTTATTATTTACATTTTAATTATAAGAGATTTATGTGCATTAAAATTTATATCTTATAATTTTAAGAGTATTAAAAATTATAATTAATTTCTTTTTATTGAATAAGAAAAAGATCATATGCTATACTTGCGAATATAAAAATATTTCTCCAAACATCACCATCAGAGAGAGAACTGAAATCTGTTTGTGGGTGTCTGCACAAGTTTACAGAACAATGTTTCGTATACTTCGGGAAGAAAAGTACAGATAGAGATTTCTCCATGATAGAATGAGAAACATTATCTAATAAATTCATCTGATAATTGAATTCATTAGCCTCAAACGTCTTAAAAGATTTGGGATAACTATTGGACCAAAAAGCCTTTGTTACTATTATTGTTATTCTAACTTTAATTTATTATGAAAAGTAATCATATTAATATGTATATATTAAGAGACTTTATAATCATTTTAAGGGAAAAAATTTGTCATTGAGAGCAATTAAAAAGGATATGACAATATGATAAATACTTATTTCTCATTTTAAATTATAAAAAATAAAATCTTTTTTTTAAAATTTCACTGATGAACAATTTTACATATAATTCAATTTTAGATGAATTGAATTCATCCTTTTTTTTTTTCAATTCCAAATGAGAGATTAATTGCGCATTATCTATGATAAGAAGTGAAGAAAGATAGATACAATATAATGTTTATGTATGATATATATATTTTATATTTATCTTTCTTGTTTGTCTAAAACTAAAGTCGTAGACAATCCCCCCTAATTATATCTCTGACAATGCAAATTACTAATATCTTGTGGATCTAATTTGGTCATTTACATACTACAATTAGCCCAACTTTGCAAGCATTTTGAGTGGGGACTCTCAACCGTGAATTATACTTCCAAATGTTATGCAGCATGCGCCCTTATACACACACACGCACAACAATTCCTGCGCAAAGCCTGCTCTTTAACGCATGCTTGAAAATCACTGACACACATACTCCAAAGAGTCTAATTGGTCACTGCTTGTAGAATTCATGTATACTTTAATCTAGACATATTTCCTTACTTCACCCTAACCAAAAAACTATTTGCCATTATGTGGTTCTCCATCAATGTTTTGAAAAATGAAAAGCAAAGTTTTTATGTTCTTGAAAATGAAAAAAATTAACCTATGTATAATAAAACTTTAACCTATGGATAATAAAACTTGAATTGCTGCTTATTTTCAAACAAGAATAAAAACAAGTTATAACTTGAGTATGTAAAAATTTATACATCGTTTACATTAACAAATAATTGATTCAACACACTAATCCAATGGCCCAGCACAGAAATATTTGGTTCTTAGATAAGGATAGTGTGAGCAAAAGAAAATTATATCAGAAAGAAATATGTAAGTGTGGATGCATTGTGCACCATTATTTTCTGAGTCACTGATTTCATAGAGGTATAACCAGACATGTTAGAAATTAGAATACAGTCGGAAGCAATAGAAATCAAATTCACTAGCAAATAAGCATATATTACGTTTGGCAAACCAAATGGTAGTCTAAATCTGTAACTCACTGGCAAGTCTCCAACACGGTTTACAAGAATTATTGGCTCAACAATTCACAACCAATACAATATTCTATACAATGTGGATTGAATACAACCTACATGAACACTGAGAAAATATATATCAAACCAAAAAAAAAAATCACATGGCCATTCCTATCAAACTGAGAAATACACAACAAAGAGCACTCAAAACAGAAAAATCAAGGATAAATTGACATTTCTGTCTAAACTAGATGTGAGCTAATGGTCACCACACCATAAATATGAGATTTATATGGACCTACATGATGCAGAGTCAGCTATTGTTGGTGATTGCTTGCACCAACCCTATACAAATCCTTCACATATTATACTATGATTTCTGGAGAATGCATTTCTCATAGAGGGCAAGGATTTCTTTCTTATTGGGATTCTTCAACCGAAGCAGCTGCTCACCAAAATTATGTTTTGTCAGTTCTTGCTTAAGCTTCAGAACAGTAAATTTTGTATAGTCTTCCTGATTGGTTTGTTGACTATGATTGTCCTCATCACCTTCAAACACTGAACCACCATCTTCGGGTTGTGTGTACTTCACAGGGCTGGATGTACTCTTAGATCTCTTACTTCCCCTTAAAATTCTGTGGCTCATATCCAAGTCTTGAACAGATTCTACACCAAATTCATCATCTACTCTCAAACGCTTTCCATGGGAAACAGTTTTTAGCTTACTATCTAATGCCGTTTCATTAAGCCGAACTTTGGTCAACTCCTGCTGGAGAGAATCAATCTTTGCCTGTGCAGACTGTAGTTGTAGAGAGAGTGCTTCAGCCCTGTTGTTTGCCTCTGCATGGGCTGCACGTTCAGTAGCCAAAAGGTTTTGAAGAATTTGAGTTGCACCCTTCCTTGACTCATTATCTGTAGACAAGAAAGAATCTATATCCCTCTCTCTTTTTTCAACCTTTTCTTCTAGTGAGGCAACTCTATCGAGAGCCTCCCTCTCTGAATCTCGTATTCCCTGCACTTCATATTCGAGATTAGCTTTCTGTCTCTCCAAACTTTCAATCCGCCTCTCAGCCCTCTCAATTTGAGCCAACCTTTCCATAGCCAACTTCTGCATTTCACTCTTTTCCTTCTGAGCAGTGCCTGCTTCAGCTCGTGCTTTGTCAGCCACTTGAGTAGCTCTTGCAGATTCTTTTTCGGCAACTTTACACCTTTCTTGGACCTCATCAAATCTGTCAAAATCAGATTGGTACTTCTGCTCCAAAAGTATCTTCTCCTGCTGCAACACCATTGCATCCCTTTCATATGATTGGGCCTTAGCATTTGCAGCTTCCAACTTCTCCATCAAATCTTTAATTTCAAGCCTCAGTGTAGATATATCATCATCATAACCACTTATCTTTGACTCAGCAGCCTACAAAAGAATAGCATGACATTTCCAATAAACAAATACACAAGACAATTCTTCACAGGAGAATAATAGCATGGTATTGACTTATGTACAAATAATATGAAATGTATCAAAGGAAAAGGAGGGAAGAAACTGCTGCATATGATGAAACAAAAATTACTCTCAACAGACATAAACTAACATTTTAATTAGAACTCTGAAAAAAATGGATGGTGTATATATTTATTTGATTTTAATAAAAGTAGGAAAATAAGAGTCTACACAGTGCTTTTCTCAATAATTTAAAGGGCCAAGTATCTAACCTTCAATTCCATCCTCAAAGTTGTTAAACACTGCTCAGCATACTCAATTTTGGCAGTCTTGTCCTTTATTTCAAAGTCCTACATGGTCAGGCAAGAACAACAAATCAGAACTTTTTGAATCCCATTATCACAACAATATTGAAAAGAAAAAACTAGTGGTGCAACTTATGTCTGCATTAGTAATAATAGACACAAATTTCTGCAAAAACAATGTACTTGAATTACATAGAGAAGAATGAACCCACTTTTTCTGCCAAAGTACTGGAGAATTCTTCTCTTAAGGCATCTTCCCTCAATTGTGCTTGCTTGTTTGTGCGCTCCTGTGCAGTTGCTGCCTTCTCTAGAGCAGCTTTTGCTTCCCTAACAGCAATATCATACTTTCGTTTCCACTCATCAGCTTCCTCTTGAGCAGACTGAGCCTGTTCCCGTGCAGCAGCCAATCTTGCTTCAGCAGCACTGCTTTGGGACTTGAGGGTTGCTATTCTAGAGTTAGCTTGATCTTCCTCAGCTTTCTGCTTTGATAAGATCTGTTCATATTTCCTTTTCCAATCTATAGATTCTTGCTTGGCAGAGTCCAAAGTTTTTGATAAGCCAGAGTACCTCTCCTCCAGTGAGCGACGGTTTGCCTGCAGATCTGTTAATCGATTCATATATTCATCTGTCAACTTCTTCTTGTCATTGATGGCATCCTCATAGCGCTTAACATACTCAGATTTTCCGTTTTCACTTGCTTCAAGCCGCTTGTTGAGTATGGCCATCTTATCTTCAATCAACCGACATTGCAACACGAGAGAATTCCTCTCTGATCCAACTTGATCAATTAGCCTCTTTGTAAGGTCGAATATTGGTCCTTCAAAACTAGTTTAAATATATAATTAAAATCACATGCAAGAAAAGGCAAGCCCCCTCCTCACTCAAAATTAAAAGAAAAAAACAGAAAAACAATCATTATATACCTTTGTTGCAAGAAGACAGCAAGTTTTTGCCACTTCCCTGGACCTTGAATTGATGGTTCATATTCGGAAAGAAGAGCATCAAGAACCTGCACCAATATTCGATAATCTCGTTAGTGGTCATTTAATGGCCAAAAGACATAATCAGGTAATCATTTCAATAAGCCACCTTACTTGTGACCATCATAAGGTAGTCATTTCAATAAGCCACCTTACTTGTTGCACAACACACTATGCATAAAAAAATGATAGAAACACTCAAGTATGCAAATTAAGTCCTTTTTCTTTTTCTTTTTCTTTTTCTTTTTCTTTTTCTTTTTTGGTAGACAAAGAAACTTTTATAAACAAGGGAAAGAATACAAGAGAAGAGGATAAGGAATCCTCAAGAGTTAATGCAAGATTGCTGCCCAATTTCCAAGCTAATCAGACAAACTCAACCCTCTAAAAAAACCATTAGCTTTCATCCAAGGAGAAGTGACAAACAAACTCTTGTCCCACAAAAGAACACTTGATTGGGTCTGATTTTTGAAAATTCTAGCATTTCTTTCCAACCAAATGCACTAAATAACTGCAAAACAAGCACAATCCCAAAAAGCCTTCTTATCCTTATTCCCCCCAAAATTCCTGAAATTAATAGGTAAAAATCAACCCAAATTTAAAGGGGAAACCAGGTGACATCAAATAAAGAATATAATTTGGTCCAAATTTCCCAAGCCAAATCACAATGCAAAAACAAATGATTGTTGGTCTCTGAATTCTGGTAACGTATTACACATATCTGGAGACAAAGCCATATGAGGCCTGCACATTTGAAGCATATAATTAGTATTGATCCTGTGAGCAGAAGCCCAAATAATGACCTTAACTTTAGAAGGAACCTTGACCTTCCAAAGAGACTTAGAAGAAGGTACAAACTGATTTGAAGGTTTTTAACCAAAAACTCAAAGGAAGATTTCCGGGTGTGAGAACCAAATGTACCTATGGACCATGTACGCTTGCTGGGAGAAAAGAAAGGTTGAAAGAATCAAGCAAATTCATCAAAACAAGCAATTCAGAAGCCTCCCTATCATTCAAATTCCTTAAAAAGTAAAAATTCCAGGAAAAATTGGAACCTTCTCCATGAGCAAATAATGAAATGACAACATTATGAAAATGGGTAAATGATAAAGACATGGAAAACAATCCAAAAAACGAATCTCTCCCAACCAAGGATCCTCCTAGAAGTGGAAACGAGAGAAACATTCCCCACATTATATCCAACTATCCAAGTAAAGGAAGGAAAGAAGAATAAACCTGCGAAATGAATTTCCAAGGGCTTCTATGAGTTGCATTGGAGGCAGCCTTAGCATCCCAACCATTAAGATGTAGACCATACTTGCTCTTAATCACGTTACGTCATAAAGAGGCTCCAAGGGAAAATGCCACAACCATTTACCCTCCAAAGCAATGTTAACCAAATTCCCAAGAACCAAACCTCCTTCTTCTCTAGGCTTTCAACACAACCCCCAGTTAACCAAGTGATCCCGTTTATTGCCATCAAAACCAACCCAACTCCCTTTTCCTTTCTCATTGATTTAAACATGCATAAGGATCACAGACAAGAAATTACACTCCTAAATGAAGTCAAATTAAGAAGAAAACAACACTCAAAATATGGCAATTTGAGATTAGGTGTTTTCATATAGAATCAACTGTAAATTTTGAACCCACTGGACATAAAATGTAAGCAGTTCTAGCCGCATCTGATAGCCATGTCATAATCTTTGTAGCTCATTCAACTCAGTCTATTCAGAAGATGATTTTTCAAATGTTAAAGTTATATGTTAGATCTCCTAAATGACAGCTAAAAAACCTTAATTTTTAATCACCAAATTTATAAATGCCAAAAACATGTATAATCTCAGAGCAGCCAAATTAATCCCAGATGGTCTTTGATAAAGCAAAATGGTGTGGATGATCTATGTAGCTGATGCCATCTAATAGGATTAGTTGTGATTGTTGTTTTTTGCATGTTTCCATCTTATTGACAACTAAACCTTAATTATTAGAATTCATAAAATGCCAAACAAAGGTATACTTTCAAAGCAACCAACACAAAAGAACCAAATACATACATGGCATGTCTCTAATTCTAAATAACAAGTCTAGTGATGTAAAGAAAAGTAAGGACAAAAAAAAAAATATTATTCATCAAAATAAAGGGTGGGGGTCGGGACAAGGAGTTTTCAGAGGAGACCCATAACAGAGAATTACTATCTCACTCCCTAGTAAACCATCATGCATGTGCCTAATGTGCAGTCTGGCACCCAATAATATCCCTCAATCAGAGAGATAAGAAAGAAACATTTTCTTCATAGGTATATCAACCAGAGCAGTGGATATAATCTTAGATATCAACAATTAGGCACACTAAAATTACCTTCACAACATTGTCTATGCTAGCATCAGATGCATGACAAGCTGCCCTCAGCCTCTTCTCCATAATCTGTATGGTACTGGAGCACCGCAGATCTGCCTCCGTAAATGCATTCCGCTTATAATCCTGGTCGTAATAGAACATAAAATTAGCACTGTGGTACCACTTGCATGCACTGCCAAAAAATGCCTAGGTATAATAAAATAACTGGGAATAACATTATAACTAAAATACCTTAGAGAAGAGCAAAATATTCATTATAATAACTATAAAGCTTTACTATATGCCCATAATGATGTTTTTGAATACAAAACAATACTAAATCTACAAGAAATTAGATAAAACATTTTGAACCAGTAGGTATAGGCTATATAATACATCACAATAACTTTTCAAAAAATTTGAACCGCCACAACTTTTATTTACTCTGCCATGCTCATAACTTATAATGTTTTATCACATAAGTTATAATTATCATCAATTAATCCTACTTGAATAATTTTAGAAATCCAATACCTCAAATGCCTTTTTGATAAATTTCTGCAGAAAGTCCTCATATTTCTTCCTTGTTGAACCAACTCCTACGGCACTGGAATTAAAAGCAGCCAGTGACTTTTGAGTTGCTTGTTCATGTGCTTCCCTCAAAGCAACCTACAAGCAATGCAGTTAGGAAGGAAACACGTATGTATACATAAACAAGATTATATGATGAGAATTACTCACTTCTTCAGCTGGCTTTGAACGGTCAAAAGAAGACATATAAACCTCAGTAGCAGAATCATATGCCTTACGACACTCAGCCTGTTCGACACTCTGCAAGCAGCAAAATTGTAACCAATACTGTGAACAAATATATTAAAACAGTTTTATCTTTTAATATTTCATGTCATATGTTATAGAAAATAATTTACTATAGAACTTGCTCTGCACAAGACAAAGTCTGAAACATCCTTTCACTTACATTCAGGAATTATATAGAGTAAAATGCTCCAATCTCTACTAGATATAGACAAAGATACCCAAATTACCATTTTCATCTTTTATTTGTTATCTTTCTTTGATTTGTTAAACACTAAGTTTTGTTTGATTTAAAAGTTCTTCATGATTTGATCATACAGTGAAACATATTTGAAGGCCATTTCAACTTCAGAACAATTCAAGCATCAGATCAGAATATTTTGGAATTTATCTTCTTATGGTTGTAGTGCTTCAGTTTCTTATAGAGGGAACGAGGACTCTGTACATATGGTCCCCCCATTCTTTATCTGTTCTGATTAAGCAATCCAAAGGTCCTTGTTAGAAGTTTGAAAATCCCTTTGAGTTAAAAAAATCAAACTTCTTTTTAGGGGAAAAAAAACATTTATGTTCTGGTAACCATTCTTTGTGGTGGCAGAACTGTTAAGTGAAGAAGCCACTGTATTGAACAAAAACCAAGGTGTATGACCCCTAAAAAAAACAACCAAGAAACACAGTGCATTCCTTTGATCCTTCTACTCACTATATGCCACTCCAAATCACCAACAACGCACATTCCTTTGTTTTTTGCCCACAACAGCACATCGCTTCCATCACTGAATGGCCTTCTAATTGCATATTCCAAAGTCCCTATCTACACCTAGATCCAGCAGCCCATTAGTCTGCTAATGGAATTTGGAGGTGTGATTTTTTAGGAATTGATGGTGTGAAGCAGTAGCCATGGCCTATGTTAGCATTTTTCACAAAACTTGGATGCAGGAGTGATAGCGAACTCTTCTTTTGCTGATCAGTAAATTGGTAATTTGAAGTAATAAGGTTCAACAAATTAAATTTTACAGAACTAAAATTTAAAAGAGAATATTCCTGATTCAGTTAAATGAGATGGGACAAACATGTCAGTTTTAAAAATAGATGGGGGGTCCACCTAATTTAGTTTTAAGGGAGTTCCACATAATTTAGTTTAACAAATTATTCTCATAAACATCATAATAATGATTTGTAATACTAACCTGCCAGGAGGAGGAAATTGTAGGCACAGCGCCATGATTGAGAGCATCCAGATAAGATTCTGTAATACCAACCAGCACAGGGCCTGTCATCATGGTTGCCCCAACTTGTTTTGGCCTTGTTCTCTCAAAAACAAACTTTGTCAATGCATCAAGTCCAGATCGAAATTCAGGCCTTAATTTGTCCAACTGCACATTGAAGGTGAAGCTTCCAGACATAATCATGCAATTATTAAAAATAACACCATATCTCATGACTGCCCAAATGATATGCTAGCATTTCAGTTACTAACCGATATTTGATCAAGTCTCTGGAGGTCATTTTCATTGTTCAAAGGTCGCACAAGGGTAAAGCATTCTCTATCTGGGAATAAAGCTCGAATGCTGTCTCGAATCTAGTGGTTGATATTGTCAGAAAATTAGCAACTCCAAGAGAATAGAGAAGATAGATTTTTACTCTGTGCTAGGCTTATAAATGCATGTTAAAAGTAGTTTTCAACTGATAATGACGACAATGTTAAAAGGAGTTTTCAACTGATAATGATGACAATTAAAGTAAACACTACAGCTTAGCTGCAAAAAAAAAAAAAAACCAGCCGGGCAAGTCTTGAAACAATTCAATGTAGAGAAGGACAAGTATAACCATCCTAGTCATTAGTTCCATCGAATCTCTATTTCTTAAGATATCTCTCGCAATCCAAATATAAAAATCCAACTATACTTCATTTCAGTCAGCCATCCAGTCAAATGAAGAAATTCATATGATTAGGGATTGAACAAGCTTGATGGACTGTTTTTCCATGGTCCATAAACACAACCACTGGAAAGTAAAGGCACTCTCTCCAACCACAATACTGCCCCAGAATTTGCTGGGATATATACTGCTTCAAATCTTAATTCTTTCTTCTTTGAAAATGCATGTTCTCATTCTCTTCACGACCAAGAAGAAAGATAAAAGAAAATTTAAAAAATTCAAGAACTAGAGGATTTGATCCTCATAATAAAGACAATTGCAACTTAAGGATTGAAGAAGATATAATTTCAGAAGCTTCATGCAGAAAACTAGAAGATGCTAAAATATCAGAAGATGCCTCATTTTTGGAAGCTATATCTCTTCCACTCCCTTGAACAGGCCTCAAAGCAAGTTCTAAATAGTCACGGGGTGTTATTTTTCTGTTGTCTTCCGTTAGATTCAAATAGAAGTCCTGCCAACAAGATGGAGCCGGAAAAAAAAAAAAAGAGCAACACAGATAGTCAACATAATTTTATGATACTGTCAAACTGCAAGATCATGACATCATATGGTAACAATGGGTTTCTAAACAACCTACCCTTAGAAGCCAAACAAAAATTGGTGAAAACTGCCCAAGTTCAGATGCATAAGTCCTGCCTCCAGATGCTCTAACACGAATGTGTTTTGTCATCTGAGTGACAAGAGAGAGACGGTCGAGAGCAGCCTCGTCTATACCACCCATCTGGGCAAGAGAAACAAAATCTCAATTTCAGCAAGGAATTCAGAAAGAGTAGAAAGGAGAAGAGGGAATGCTATAGTGCTATACACAGCCCTGGATCCACATTGGTCATGAAGGGTCATAATATGTACAAAACCAACCAGTTACTGTGTCTAGAAATAATATAGGCTTCATTAAGTTGTCCCAACCTGGTTATAAATAAACATGCTAGACAAAAGGACAGCCAACGAGAATATCTGGGTGCTGTATGTTCCCTGTATGGAACCAAAAAATAAAAATAAAAAAGGGAAATAGAGATCATAACATTGATTAGAAAACAGTATTTGAGTATAAGATACCAAATATTGATATCTGGCACAAGGATCCAGATTATTAAAGCACCAAACAGACATACAATGAAAAAAGGCATATATCTATCACTAGAAAATTGTTAAGCTGACCGTCTGATCATAGGCATCTATTCCTTCACTGTCTAATAGCAGGAGGCTGTACTCAGTTCCATCTAGGGCAGTTCTCTTCAAAGGTGCACTCCACAACCAAAGACCTTTGGTACAAGGCCGATGTGTTGATGCTACTTGAAACCCACTACTCCTCCCCAAAAGCTAAAATAAATAATAAAAATGTAAGGCACACAGTTAGAACTGTGACAACAAAGTGTCAATTTAAGAAAACAAAAAAAGGAGGGGAAAAAAATATATAAGTAACAGTGTTATCTTAAGTAATAAGCAATGCTGTGGAAATACTTCATCAGAATAACATAAAGACAAGAGTCTCAGTCTGCTCAATATATTTTCTTAACAGGCAGTAGTTCGATACCACACCTGACCTGCTAACCAAAGTTTGATGGAGAAGAAAACTGATAGAAGACAAACATAAGGAAAATAAAATTGCTTCATATTGGCAAATTTAGACAAAGCAAGTTACAAGTATCATTTTTGCAGGGATTATAATTCCTACAAAGGTCATATATATGAAGCACACATAAGCCAACATACTGCTGAAAACAAAACTAAGAGATCTGTCAAATGTTTACTATGTCCCAAGGAAATGATCCTTCACTTTGCCTCAGCATAGAAATTTCTTTATACAATTGGAACAAACAAATCCAATAATGGGGACATCATTGCCCCTTATATTGATCACTTTAAAACTGAATTGGAGAGACACGTCTTACATCCTCCCAAAGCTGCATGTAACCAAGATGAAGGCAGAAATTGATATTGCAATTATATAAATCAAATCTTGCATGTGTGGACATCACAACTACAGTACTAAAATAACCTACAGATGAATAATGGGCTGTAACTACAGAAAATACAATGTCCTATAATTGTATCTATACTGAATTTCCAAAAAGGCACTACACAAGCTTACCAAAGCCATGGCTTTCCTTTTTCTTCCAACTATTTTGACTAATGAAATAAGTTAAAAGGTGAAAGAAGCATAAAGAGTGGCCTATAATGCTTTTCTATTCTATAATTCGAGAAGTATAAACATATAATCCTCTTTCAGACACCGAAACTAAAGTATGGTCAAGTCTACATAATCCTATAAAGTAATTAGGCAAAAGCATTCCCTTTTTTTCCTTTTTCTGAATCTGGCTCTACTAAATTACTCTATTAAGGAAGATAAATTACATAAGTGAGTCCCACAAGCTTTGTTTTTATGCTATATTAATCTACTCAATTAGTACACAGAATATACTTGTCCTTTAAGTTTTATTATCCAAAATTTTCCTAGAACTCAATCTTAAAGGAGAAATCATTAACAATCGTTGCATATGCTACTCTACAAAAACCAAAAAGATATTTGAGTTGTCAAATTGTTTTGTTGAATGCTTGCTGTTCAAGTTTTCAATATTCCTCCTTCTTTAGATAACTGGTCAATAAGGAAAAGCATTCAGATGTGACAGTCACATTTCCTCCTCTCCCTTCTCTTTTTCTATGAAAACCACAAGCCTAGAATATTGTAGTTAATGAGTTTCCATAACCCATTAGATTTCATTTTGCAATTGTTACAACAAATTCTAGCAGAAGTCCTATTATTTCTTTCCATTGTTCATCCTCAAGCCTACATTCAGTCAGGTTTTGGAACTTCAACTACACAAATAGTTATACACAGCACAATACTCCCAAACATATAGTTCATTCAGCAGAGAAATCCCCCAATAACTAAGCTAAGAACGAAGAAGGAAGATCCCTGACCCAAACAAACCATAAATCACCCATTACCAAGACTTTCAGAGTATGCCATATATACCTATGATCATGAGTTGCAGCATGAGTTATATTGCTCCAAGCCCATTATTGTTACCATCCTTCTCTTTAGTTAAATTTCCAACAAACAGTTTTAGAATAGTTCCATTCAAGTGGAAGATATGGATGGTTAAAATGCAGAAAATAATAATAATAATCCCAAAGTCTTTCTCTTGCACTCTATAATAGGCTACCCAGTACCCAGTAAAAGATACATCCACAATTTTGCATCCAAAATATAAAAGTATCTTCTAGGCAAGAAAATGTCCTAACTAATTGTTGAACACAAATAAGCCCACATATCTACATGCCCAAAACCATAAAGCCAATCTCCATTGTGTTCTATCAGCTAAGCAATAATAGTCTCCGAACTTTGCATTGACTACCTAGTCAAAGGGTGATACTCAGGCTGAAAGACAACAGCAATATCCAATTATCCAACTGGAATCACTCTCCACGAACTAAAACCCTAGCGTTAAACCCCAATTCAAGCCTCCAACATCATAAAACACACTTCCAAACCCCTAATTGAGCAATGTCTAAAATTATAAACCCTAAAACGAAGAAAAAGCAACAACTTTGACAATAATTGAACATCACCACCGAAAAATTACCTGATTCAGAATAAAACTCTTCCCTTGCCGAGCTCGTCCACAGACGGAGACAACGCCGATGGGTTCCTTAACAAGCTGGAGTGTTGCGACTGCTTCTGGATCCATCCGAAACTTTCCCTTCTCATCGCAATATACCAACCGTATGGGGCGCGCTGGTCCGGTCACCGGAGGCGCCGAAGTCGGCGTTGCCGGAGAGACTGGTGAGGCATCAGCGGAATTATCTTTTCCTCGATTAAGAAATCTCAGCATCTTGTGAACGGTGAACCTTTCTGATTGTATCGTTGCCTTTATGAGTCATGTATTTCTAAGCTCTTCTTTTCGGCCTTTTCAGTCCCACACAGAGGGAACGAGAGAGGAGAGGTTTAAAATTGGGGAGGGAAATAAGAGTGAAATGACGATATTATGCGGTGTCATTCAGGCGGTGAATTCGGTTGTGCGAGGGCTTTTTGGACATTTCATCTGGACATTAATTTCTGCGTTGGAACGACAGCGTGGACGTAAAGCTACTTAGAATTAGAAAACTATCACTTTTTCACTTTGTTCTCTTCTGTTTTGATTATTTTGCAACTTATTCTCAATTGACAATTTTTATTTTTTTAATATGCTAATAATAGTATTTGATATCTTTATAAATATAATATTTTATTTTAATCTCTTTATAAAAATACAAAAAAAAAATCCTTTCAACTTTAGATTAATTGAATTATATCCCTTTAATTCTAAAAACTTAAAGTAAAAATATTAAATTATTAAATTATACAAATTAATCCTATTTAAATACGAGTCTCTATTTTAATTTTGAGAGTGATTATTTTCACAATCATATAAGATAATGTCATAGTTTATTTAATATGACAAAATTATATAAGCTAAACAATCTTCCCATTTAATCATAAATAAATGATCTTAATTATTTTATCTTTTGATATGAGCATGCCTAAAACTACTCTATTACGCTTAATGTGACTCATTTTATTATCAAAATCATACCAATAAAATAAAATATGTTAATTAAAAAAAAAAGAAACATAAGCAGATAAAATGTCCAAGTTTTAATATAATGATAAATAATTTTAAACTAATTCAACCACAAGTTAAGAAATTTATCATGTATTAGTTTAGTTGAGTGAGAACTTATTTTCTTAAATTTTAAAAATTTATAAATTATAACCTCAAACTTTAATTACAGGTTATCTCTTAAAACTTAAAGAAAATAATGACAATGTTAATTATTTATTAGTGTTGATCCAACCAGTAAATATGATGTATATACGTTGTTGAGATTTTATCTCTTCTTCTGTAAGGCAAAATACAAGCACTTGACTTATTTTTTATTTTAACTATTCTCCAAACTTAAAATATAAAAATTCATATTTTGATAACAAAATAAGACATTTAATTTGAGTTTTGTTTTTATAGGTGAAAAAACAAGTCTCTCAAACAAATTGATATGCAACATATTTACTAATTTAAAATTAAAATTAATAAATAATTAATGTTTTCATAATTTCTTCAAACTTTAGGGAGTAATTAGTAATTTTTTGAAGTTTAAGAAAATAATTTATAGATTTTTAAAATTTAAGGAGTAATTTATCATTTATTGAGACTTCGATAATATAAAGTATAATTTTTTCTAAATTTTAAGAGTATCTCATTCAACATCCCACGTAAAAAAAAAAGTATATCTTATAGTGTAATAACATTCATACATACATCTTAAGTCAGATACATTGTTTGTTTAATTAGCAATTAGAAGCCTCCATAATCAATTAAGAACTAATAATCGATTATAACATTTTTGTAGAAATATTTGGTTATACTTTTAAAATCTTTTAATAACCAATTGTAGGTAATGATCCTGGTTAAAAAAAAATCTACTTTAAGTAACTTTTATTTTCATTAGGAATATAGGAAAAGAAACATTAATATTTATATGAATATTATCTTCTCTTTTCATTGTCCTAGCAATAAGTATAAAAATTCACATTGCTCTTTTTTTTTATTGTACTTTTTAGTATTTTTTATTGTACTTTTTAGTATTTTAATACTAAAAAGCACAGTTCTTAATACGGAACTAGTCACTGAACTGGACAGAGCACTAGTTCACTAGTTTAACTATTGATTCATTGGTTGAACCAGTTTTTAAATTAAAAAATATAAATTATATATATATGCACTAATATTATACATTTATAATAGCTTGATTCATGATAGAAATTAAAAAGTAATACGACGTAAGTTAATGACATAAATAGAAAAGTAATAAAAACACAAGTGATAATACAATAATTTATGCTACAAATAATTTTTTAAAAACACAAATTCAATTAATGTGAAAATAAAGGCATTACGTCTCAATTGTTATAAAATTGTAAAATTTTTAAAAAAATTAAATTAAATTTTGGAACAAACTGATCTGATTCCCCGATTTTAACTAGGTCATACTAATTTTGTTTTGTTCGCACTAGTTTACATGCATCTTTAATCCAAAACCCTTAATCGGATTAACCATTAGCCAATTTATCAATTCGTCCAATTTTTAAAACTACGCTAAAAAATAATTTTTCTATACATTGTCCAAACAAAAATAATTATATATAATTAATTATCAAATAATGTTACTAAATATAAAATGGATTTTATATAATTGTCAAAATCTTATCTTTGAGTACCTACAAAATAGGAAAAAGTGACGAGAGTTAAGATTTTAAAAAGCATTTTGAAATTAAGTTAGTCATACTAATAAAAGAAATATTATGCATTTATGAGAATGGAAGAGAGGACATTAAATGGGAGGGTGGTAATTGCTCTTATGAGTCCTTTAAATAGTTAGGTGGGTAGTTAGATGGGTCCCCAATAGACTATCCTAAATAATAACATTTATCACTTATCCCTCTAAGTCTGTGAACGAAGCTTGAACGAGTATTTGCAAGGAAAAGCTGGTCATTTTTGAAAGAAGATGATTGAATCCGAGGTTGTCAAATTCCAATTGAGTAATTTATGTTTTGTAAGCCAATCACTTTTTATTGTATAAGTGAGCCAATCACTTTGGTCATGTAGACAAGCTATTAGCTGATTATTTCAATCATGTGTCTGATGTCAGATTTGCTTGGCCAAAAGGGGGCAGCAAGGGCCGAAAATTTTAAAAAAATTTCTCCCCTTTGGCTAAGCAAATCTCCCATAAATCCACTGGTTTGAGGTCTCAAAACAACCTAGATCAAATCTAGAGTAGAAGAAGAGCTTACTTTCCTTTAGTCCAGCTCTTTCACAGTGGAAGACTGTGAATCTTCACACTAAGAAAATTCTCTTTATAGTCTCAAAAGCTTCCTCTTCAAGTACTAACTTGTAGAGGGGCTTAAGTAAGACTGGATGGAGCCAAGAACCAACACATTTCTGGCCTTTTCTTCCTCCTCCTTGGTTCGGCCTTCCATGGTCGAATGCTTCCTAAGCTTTCGGCTTCCTTTCTTTTGTTTCCAAAACAAAAGTGTTCGGCTTCCTTTCTTTTGTTTCCAAAACAAAAGTGTTCATGTGTGTGTTGCGTGAAGGAGGCCGGTCAAAAGGCAAAAGGAAGCAAGTGAAACGGCGCCGTTTTGGGGGTTAGGAAACAAGTTCTCTTTTTTTCCCAAAATGGCCCAAAGTTTCCCAAACTTTATACTTTGGCCCCAACATAATTACACTGAATTGCATTTTAGTCCCTAAATATCAAATGTGTCCATAAATAAATTATATCATCGACCACATCATTTTCTATTATGTGTGTGACCCAGTAGGCTCCCGATATATTGACAAAAGTTCATAATGCCCTTCAAACTATTTGAAGTCATATTAGTTTCTCCAAACTAATCAATTGGACTTAAGGCTACAAGTGGAC
>JANHAO010010870.1:0-17354 GCA_026873985.1 Saraca asoca | reverse complement strand
GGGGATTCAATCTTCAAAAATAATTCACAACCTTGTATCTTTCAAGAATATTGATGCAGTACTCTCCATGTTCCCATTAGCAGCCATCGTCCTGTATATTTTGCAATGATTTCCACTAACAGCATTTGAGTTAATCTGGTAGCGCACATCCTTTACCATTCGCCCAATACAGTGTTCATCAGCAGTTAATAATATATTTATTCCCTGTTTAAATCTCGCAATCAGATGAAATTCCAAAGAGTAGGATATTTAACCCAAAAAAGCAACTTAAGGAAGGAAAACCAAGCATCAGAACCATTGATTACAGCCAGAGCAACACGAGTTTGAACTCAAAACTCCACAGAAAGCTCAGATATTTTTAGCTCAAATACAGTAAAATTCAATTAGAGTATATAAATTTAGAATCTTGGGCCCAAGTCATCCCATTTGCTAAAATTCCACAAATATGACAGCTCATGAACTCTATTAAATGTACCTATGTACATTCACTTAATGTTCAAATCATGCACAGCAGCAGTTTTCTAGCAAAATGATATATATGAGCAATCTAGTTTCTACTTGTATCAATTATAAAAGCAAGCACATTTAACCAAGTCAAAAAGTTCATTCTGATTATTTCTGTTTTAACTTTTTCTGCCCATCCCTTTTCAGCGTGTTTAGCTTGCATAACAAACGGATGGAAACAGAAACCAGAACTTGCTAAATACCACGTATTGAAATATTAAAAGGAAAAAACTTCATATACATTTTATGAAAATGGCTTGCCTTCACTAACTGGTTCCAACACCAAAGAACGGACACTAAGAAAGCTTCAAATACATATGCTCTCACTTTTATCTCTCACACCACAGATTAATTTAACACAACAATTCAGACCAGAAAAAGGGGACACTTTTTTAATAATTCTACCTCATAAACAGAAATCCCATCTAATACTACTTCTCGTCACAAATTACAACTACAAAGAAATTTCAAATTTTGCTTTTGGAAAACTCTTATTCATAATCTAACCACAAACAACATTCCAATGCAAGTTAAAGAAAAAAACAATAGGTTTACAAAATTCCGGGTGAACCTGGGGTCTTTTGCGAGCATTTTGGGATATCGCAGTGAGGACCCCCCAAACATGAGGGTCGGAATTCTGAAGAGGTTGGGAAGCGATCTTTGAGGCGACATTGGAAATGTAATCTTTGGGGGTTAGTGGTTTCTTGGGAGAAGAATCAGGAGGGTTTGAATTAGCAGGAGAAGCAGTACTACGAGGCTGTGCAGTGCTAGCTTCCGCGACTAGGTTGATTGGATTGGGAGTTGGTTTCGAAGCTGTTGAAATTTCCGGATTCTCGTCCTCCACCGCCATTAAAGGGAGAGAAAATTGGCGGGGATTTTCAAACCCTAAATTTACCTGAAATTGTTTGGGGGTGAAGTAGTGAACTGAAGGAGTTTGATGGTGTTCACTGTTCAGATTGAGGGTTGGGACTCCGTCTATTTCAGCGCTTCTTTAGCTTCCCTTGGAAGCTTTTCTCCTATATTTGAATTTTTTTATTAATGCATCAAATTTGCCTTCTTCATTTTTTTTGACAAATTTGGCTTACTTTATAGGGTAAAAATTATCAATTTTTAGTATCTGAAATTGTTAATCAACTTTTTTTTCTAAATTTAAGGAGGTTTGAATAAAAAATTTACCTTATATTATCCAAGCTTTTTCATCATTGGAGTAGAGCTAGTGATTTAAAATGTTAATCAACTTTATGTTAATTTATAGATAATTTTTTGTATTCTTTTATTTGAAGAAATATAAAAATCTTATGGAAAAACTGTGTTAAGTGGATAATTATTCATTTCATTTTCTTGATGCAGATGGAGTGGTCCCCTTTTGTAAGTATTTAATTTTTGTTTTAGCAAACACCTTCAACCTAGTTAATTAATATGATAAATCAACATATAATAATATTATAATTTTGATTAACAAAGTATGAAAAAATTACATAATTAATAAAATAATTAATTAAATGGATGATTAATATCAATTCTAAATTTTATATAATTTAAAATTCTAAATTTTTAAATTAATAGGAGCAAAATCCAATCACTCCAAGGTTGAAGAGGGTATTTAATTTTTTTTTCTCTATTTTTTATGTAAATTAACCAAGTGTTCCACCACCTATTTATTTTTAATGGCTTTACTGAAATGATATATAATTTGGTTAAATTAAGCTTCTCATCCTTGCATTTCACTTCAATTTGTAATTTTATTATTACGCTTTTTTCTTTCTTGTAATTAATTAGATCTATTGAATTTAATTTTATTTATAATTAATTTCCTATCATAATGAATCTATAGATATCTACGTGTAATTGTCAAACAAGGTAAATGTTTGTTGATGAAGAAAATATAATTTAGCCACAAAAATTATTAAGAGAATTAAGAATTATAATTTCAATTGGATATATTCTAGTGGATTTGATTTCATTGTATTTGTAAGAATATTTTCTTTAAATTATAATAATTTGTTATTCTAGTGAATAACTCTTTATTATTATGTTAAGATATAGTTGTATAATAAATCTATAAATATTAGTCATGTTAAGATAATTGCAAACAAAAAAAAATTCCAAATTAATGCTTACAAAGAATTAATTACAAATAAAAATCTAATTAAAAAAATATAAACATGACATTATAAAAATTAAAAATTTGATTTAACTTGTATTTTTTTTTTTTTGGTAGAGATATACACCTTGGTGAAAAAGAAACTATAGTATTAATTTAGTATATTGACACAGAGGATGAAAACCCACCTGTATATACATACTACTCAAAACTTTCACGATTATGTATAACATCAATTTAGAAAACCTAAGAGATTGGTATGTACATATAATGGGATGGAAGTTCTTACACATTATAAGATTCGCTATTTAATTTTTATTGTTATTAGCAATAGAGAGAAATAAATAAACGGGCGGAGATATGGGATCAGCCAGAATTGAAGCTATCTAATTTGTTTTTTTTTTAATATCTTTGTATTTATGTTAGTAATTTTTATTGATTTCTAAAAATTTTAAAAATTGTATAAGTCATACGAAATTGTAATAGTTGACTTCTTCAAATTAAAAAACATAACTCCTCTGTTGTAAATAAATTAATAAATTTCAGATTTAAAAGTGTGAATGATGCTCTTTATATACCTTATAATTTCTCATACTTAATTTGAATTACAATTGAAATTAAATCAATCAAAATTTTAAACAGATAATGCAAATTTAATCAAATTTTATTATATATACAATATGATTCATATATAATAATATTCTTGAGAGTTAAGAAAGAAATATAATAAAAAGGAATTAAAAGATAAGAAAAGATGAGATAATTAATAGTTAAGAGAAAAATTTTCTTTCTCTTATTTGAATATTTAGAAAATTCTTCAAATTGATGCAATACAAAATAGTGGGAGAGGTAGAGGATGCAAGAGGATTTTATAGAATTAATAATAAATTTGCAATATCTTTCCCTCTTTAATCAAATATCCCAAATAAAAAAAAAATTATGGCATAATCTTTTCTTTGCTCTCTTTCCCCTCCATTCTTCTCCATCCAAAGGTGGCATAATTGTGTATGCAACATTGCTTTGTTGTGAGGCCATATTTATCTGGAATTATCCAAGATGAAAGCATTACTTTGTTATGACACGAAATTTGAAGACAACCGAATCGGCCACAGGAATAAGGCGCCATGGCTCCGATGGAAGGCGTGGTCCACCAAATCCATGTAGGTCTGCGGCAGAAGCAGTCGTGTTGAGGTGATGCACCACGGTGGTTTCCGCCGACCTCCGATGTCATATAATAATGTTCTGATTATACGATGAAACTCACTCAGTAAAAGCACCAAGTAAACGATGCGTTTCACATGCCACCGAGAATCAGGAAGAAGCAATGACCCTAAAGAAGCCACAGAGAAAGAGCCCAAAACTGCCATGAGAATATGTAGTTGAGAAACAAATGTGGTAAACCAGAATTTAGCCCTAAAAGCCAAATGATAACCTAATATGCTTATAACAGAAGCCCTAGTAATTATTGGATGTACTTCAAATGAAGATAATGCAATCTCAACAATTTAGATTTGGACGAATCCAAGCAAAGCAGCAATGGTAAATGCAATAATATTATTAATATAGGGAGTTTGTGATTCTTGTTATGTAAAGTTACAAGTAAATATAGAGATGGAATAGTTGTGGGAAAAGAAAGCTGGCTATGTGTCCTAAGCTAACCCAGTGAATCAATTCTATAGGTAAACATACTTTATTTTGAATAAAATTTGATGAGAAAATCAAGCATGGAGAGGAAACCCTATAGTCCAAATTTAGGAGTAAGTGTACTTGTAAATTATTTTTCTTATTTTGTGGGTATTTGTTTCATTTTAGCATAGATTGTTTTGTTCAGTGTGAGTAAAAAAGTATATAGTTGCGATCCTTATATTTTTATCTTCACATTCATATGAGATAGTACATTAGAATCCTTTTAAATTAGGAGAAAAGTCTTTATATCAATTCGAAAAAATATATTTACTTGTACCGTTACGGCTTTAACTTAAATTCTCTTTGAGACAGGTGTGTTCAGTGACTCGAGTGAGTATTGTGACATGGACTAGGTATCAAAGTGTGGTTACTCAGAGACTCCCTATACACACTGAAAACTATGTAATGAGTCATATATTAATAAAATAAAGTTATCCCTCTCCTTATTTAAAAAGTTGTTTCTTAAGGTATACTAGAGACTTCTTGTGTGACACGTTCTTTAAGACTCGATATGCATAAATACTTCAACAATAAGCTCATGTATCCTTGCGGATATGTTGTACATAGGATTTTGGTTATATAGGTGACAAAATCTACAATGTCCAATTTATCTATCCAAATATGACTTGAATTTATTAAAAGACTAGTATGTTAGTTAAAAGTTGGAGACATGTGCTGCATAAACTCGGCTAGAGAGCTACCAACTCATGGCAGTAGGTGTTAGAACCCAGTTGTGCAAGAACGCAGATCAGGAAGCCCATGATTAGGGTAGATTTGGCTTATTGAAAACATATGGAGTTTATGAGTGAAGCAAATACTTGTCAAAATAGTGAAAAGATGTTACTAAGGATTTGGCTAACAAGGTTGCAAGAGGTTGGCGTAACTCAAGGGCTAGTGTGCAAGATATTGCATTCAAGAGAATGATAATGATACAACGAGTGTAAGCATGTGTAGAAATTGATAGACTTGTTATACAACACGGGACATTAATTTTATGCTTATTCATAGTGTCATTCGAAGGACTGCAAAAACACTCAAGAGAACGAGTAAATTGATATCTTATCTAATGGGAGGAAGCCTTAAAAGAAGCCCTGGTCTTTTAGAGAAAGCTTGAACATATCCATGAGAGACATATTAGATTTCAAGAAAGCCTGGAAGGCAAAGCCATGATTTTGCTAGAAAGCATGGCCATAATAGACAGTTGATACATTATGCGAGATGAAACATCTCTTTTGATGTGTTAAGCGGATAAATCTATATAAAGGAGTCCAAAATTGTGTTAGAGGGCATGAATCTTACTCAAGTGAGTAAACTTAGAAGGGATAGAAATGGTCCAGGAAGGATTGGTTGTGCACTATCATGTGGGCGTAATGAGTGAGTTGTAGCATTCATCCATAAGATTCGATACGTGATGCTAGAGGAGCTAGCACATCATAGTCACATTATAAGTAACAATGATACCGATGTAATGAGCTAAAGTTACATAGTCAATTGGTAGAGTAATGACAATGACTTGAGACAAAGTAGACTAGCACTATATAGTTACAAGACAAACTTTATGGCATTGACTATAAGATTTACAATTGCTGGTGTATAAGCAAAATGAAGCTCGAGCTAGAGTGGAGGATGCTTTGTGCAAGTTGTTGATGTAGGGGAGCCATTAAGAGGATGCACATGAAGAAGGAGTCATTAAGAGGATGCACTCAAACTAGGCTACAAGGGCCTAGACGTCAAAGGATATCGCTCAACTAATCTTCATAAGAGAGGCTGTGAGGGCAAAGATACAAGATTGTATCGACTCTAAAATGCTAGCACTTGAGTGTGCAAACCTACGAGGGGTTGAGAGGGCTAAGATACTAGATAGCATTAACTTTGAAAAAACTGTGATGTTTAAGATATCACGAAGGTGTCAATTTAGATAGGGTCAGGAAAATCTAATTATGAAAGTGGTGTGGTGAATTATAGTGGATTGATCAAACCCAACGTGAGTAAACTTATGAGCAAGCAATTAAACTTACAAGCAAGCCATGTTTTGTCAACCAGGAATGGACTTGCACATGAACAAGGTATGGGATTTGCATCTTTCACATCGATTGAGTAGGATATTGGATGTGGGGCTATCTATCAATAGACATCTAAAATACTAAACAAGTGCACAAGTTATGGAGGTAGCACACACTTAAGCTATAGAGGTAGCGAGTCGAGAGTTATATGGGGACAATATGTTGCAAGTTGCAAAGGTGGTGAGGTAAGCATAAGTTACGAAGGCAATAACCTAGATGTTGTAAAATAGTGGGACATGTGAAGTTACAGAGGCAATAAAAATGAAGAGCTATGGAGATAATGGTTTATGAGTTTGTGTCAAGACAATGAAGTAGAATATACAAAAGTAGATCACAATGTCTATGAAGGCAACATTGCCTAAGACACCAAAGTTGTAGAGAGAACTACCCAAAGGTTATAGGGCAAATAAATGCGTAATGCTATGAGTTCTAGGAGAAAAAGCCAAGAGGAAGTCAAGGGAGGACTTGAGGAGCAATAGACTAATGAGTATCTTGAAAGTTATGTCAGGTTAAGGCTATCATTCATTAAAGCCTCTTGAATGATATTAGCTCAAAGAGACAAGTACAAAGTAGTAGAGGGAGTAGCTCAAGTGGAGCAAGTCGAAGACCCATATAAGGATTCAAGAAGCCAATACTTGAAAGTAGAAACCTTTATGGAAACTATGTCAAATTAAGGTGTCATTTTAGCATCGATAGTTTGTTTAGTGTGAGTACAAAAGCACATAATTACAATCCTTACATTTTTATCTTCACTTTCACATAAGATAGCACATTAGAATCCTTTTAAATTAGGAGAAAAGCCCTTATGTCTACTAAAAAAAAGTATGTTTACTTGCATTATCAGGGCTTTGGCTTAGAATATACTTTAAAAGGGCACGTCTGGTAATCCGAGTAGACACTATGTCACAGGCTATGGGTGATTTAAAGACTCCCCTTACACATTTAAAACCATTTACACCCTCATGTTTGCTTGTATACATGTTGCACATAGAATTTTAGTTGTATGGGTGACAAAATCTACAATACCCCATTTATTTATCCAAATGTGGCTTGAATTTATTGAAAGGCTTGCATGTTAGCCAATAGTTAGTGACATACACCACATGGACTCAGTTAGAGAGCTACCAGCCCATAACAATAGGTATTAAGGCCTAATTGTGCTAAAGAGCATATTAGATTGGCTATGATTAGGGTAAATTTGGCTTGTCAAAAGCATATGGAACTTGTGAGTGAAGCGGACATTTGTGGAAATAGCGAAGAGATGTTGCTAAGGACTTGACCAAGAGAGTTGCAAGAGGTTAGAGTAACTCGAGGGCTAATGTATAAGATATTACATTCAAAGGAATGATAATGGTGCATCGAGTGTAAACGTGTGTAAAAATTGATGGACTTGTTATACAACACAAGACATTAATTATGTACTCATTCATAGTAGCATTTGAAGGAATACAAAACCACTCGAGAGATTGAGTGCATTAATAGCTTATCAAGAGGGAGGAAGCCCTAGCCTTGTGGAAAAAGCTTGACCATGTCCATAAGGGATGTATTAGCTTTCGATGATACCATGGTCTTTCTAGAAAGCATGGCCACAATAGACAATTGACATATCTTATAAAATGACACATTTTTTCGGATGTGTTGAGTGGACAAATTTGTATAGAGGAGTCCAAAATTGTATCAAAGGGCATGAATCTTGCTCAAAGGAGTAAACTTAGAGGGGACAGAGACAATCCATGAGGGATTGATTATGTATTATCATATGAGCATAATGAACGTGCTTATCCATAAGATTTGAGATAAGATGCTAGTGGAAGTAGCACATCATAATTGCATAATAAGTAGTAATGATACCTGATGTAGTGAGCTAGAGTTATATAGTCATATGGCAAAGTAGCAATAATGACTCGAGGCTTAGCGCGCTAGCAAGTGTGAAAGTGATATGGTGAAGTATAGTGGATTAATCGAACCCAACGATAACAGGCTTATGAGCAAGGAATGGGATTTGCAAGCAAGCCATGTTTTGTCAGTCAAGAATGAACTTGCACATGAACAAGATATGAGACTTGCATCTCTTACATCGATGGAATGAGACACTGGCTATTGGGCCATCTGTTAGTAGATGTCTAAAATACTAGGCAAGTGCATAAGCTATAAAGGTAGCACATACTTAGGAGGCATTTAGTTAGGGAATTTTAGAGGACAAGTAATGGAATCAAAAAAATAATTCCTTTATTAAGTGTTTGGTTTATATGTAGTGGAATCTATTACGTTACTTGACCTTAACGAGTTACTCCCATTTGAAACTTTTCCCTTACTTAAGGTATCGGATTACATTATCCTTTGAAAATAAAAAAAAAAAATCCCTTCTCTTTCCTTCTCTTACCTTGTGAAGCTCCTACGACCATCTATTACTGTTAACCACAATCCACTACTGCTACTATCATTGATCACTACCTACTACCACTACTGCCATTAATCACTATTCACTACTACTGCCCACAACCACCTTCCACCATTGGTCACCAGTTATAACCATTACCACTGTTAATCACAACCCACTATCACCTTCTTTTATTAACCACCACCTATTATCACTTTCTGTCATTGACCACCACTCACCACCACTATCGTCATTAACCATTACTCACCAACACCTTTAACTATTGACCATTGCTCACCATCACATTTTTTTATTGATCATCGGCCATCACTACTAATACCATTGACTAACACCCACCACCACCTTCTGTTGTCGACCACCACCCACCACTACCTTCCACCATTAACCATCACCCACCACTATTATCACTATTGACCATTACCCACTACCCCTTTCGGCCTTTAACCATCACCTATCACCAACCTTTTATCATTGACTACTGCTTACTAGCACCACCACTATTGATCACTATATACCATCACCTTCCATCCACCCACTACCACTACCACCACCATTGACTATCACTTACCACCACCATTAACTATAATCTACCACCACCTTTCGTTGTTAACCACCGTTCACTACTACATTATACTATTTACTACCACTAACCAACATCCACCATTATTTATTGTCATTGACCACCATCTACCACTACTTATTGCCACTGACCATCGTCCACCACCACCTACCACTTTTGACCACTGGTCACTGCCACCTATTATTGTAGACCATCACCTACCATAACCTACCATCATTAGCCATAGTCCATCACTACCTATTGTCATTGGCTACCATCCATTATTGTTGACAACCACCTAACTAAATAGTAAGAAAGGGAATCATTAATAGTATGATTTCATTCTTTCACCAAACTAAACAAATTAAAAAATAACTATTACCATTACCTTTATTCCTTTTTATTTGATTCTATTCCCTTTCCATTTTCATAGGTTGAACCAAATGCAAGCTACAGAGGTGGCAAGTCAAGAGTTTTGTGAGGATAGTATGTTCCAAGCTATAAAAGTGGTGAAGCAAGCATAAGTTGTAGAGCCAGTATGACAAGTGAAGTTACAAAGGCGACAAACCAAAGAGCTGTGGAGACAGTGGCATGTGAATTTGTGTCAGGACAATAAAGTAGAATCTACAAAGGTAGACCACAAAGTTTGTAGAGGCAACATCACCTAGGACACCAAAATTATGGAAGAAACTACCCAAAGGTTGTAAAGGAAACAAATGTGCAATGGTGTGAGTGCAAGGAGATAAAAAACCATAAAGGAAGACAAGGGACGAGCAGCAAACTGATGACTATCTTGAAAGTTATGTCATGTTAAAGGTGTCATTCATCAAAGTATTTTAAATGATATTAGCTCAAAAAGACAAACATGAAATGGTTGAGGTAGTCACTTGTGTAAAGCAAGCTGAAGGCCCACATAAAGATTCGAGAAGCCGATGCTCGAAAGGAGAAATCTTCATGGAGCTATGTCAGATCGAGGCATCAATGAGGGCAAGGACATTTGAAGTGGGGGAGAATGTCATAAGTTGGCATTATGAACTAATTTGACAGGTATACATGCTCGGTTTTGGATGAAACTTGGCAAAAAAATTAAATATGAAGAGAAGGTCTTGTGCCTTGAATTTATGAGCAAATGCACTTGTGGAATTTTTTTTCCCTAATTTTCCCATTTTGGAGGTATTTGTATCATTTTAACATAGATTGTTTGTCTAATACAAATAGAAAAAATATTGTTGTGATCCTTACATTTTTATTTTCGTGTCCATATAAAATGGTGCATTAGAATCCTTCCAAGCTAGGAACCCTTATATCAACTCGAAAAAGTATGTTTACTTATGCTATTAAGGCTTTGGCTTAAAATGTTTTTTCAAGGGGCGCGTCTGGTGACCTATATGAGTACTGTGGCATATGCTAGAAATTAGAATTTGGTGACTTAAAGATTCCCCCATACACTTAAAACTATATAATGAGGCATATATTATTAAAATATAATTGTTCCTCTCCTTATTTAAAAAGTCCTTTCTTAATGTACATTAGAGGTTTTTTTTATGACATGCTTTTCGAGATTTGGTATGCACAAATGCTTTGATTATACACTCATGTTTGCTTGCAGACTTATTGCACATAGGATTTTGGTTGCATGGGAGACAAAATCTATAATTCCATGTTTATTTGTCTAAATGATACTTGAATTTATTAGAAGGTTGGCATATTGGCTAAGATTTGGTGACATGCGCTATAATGACTCGGCTAAAGAGCTATTGGTCCATGACACTATGATAGAAAAAAGCTTGCCAATGGGAGTTTGCTTCAATTGGATGGGCCATAGAAAACAAAGGTCAATTTTGTGTGTGGAAGAGAAAGTTAAATGGCTATCTATTTGTTGTTAGTGCATGTAAAGGAAACCCTTTAATTTATAGTTATGAAAGATCTTGAGAAACAAACATATGTATATTGGGTTATCTTTGCCCAAGAAAATTCACATCAACATGTATTCTTATAAGTTTTGTAAATTTTTTTATATTTTTGTAATTTTTTTTATTAAAAGTTGTAAATTTTATATAAGATTGAGATGCAACTTTAAATGATAGAGTTATAACTTTTTGTATATTTATTACATATAAAATTTGTATGCTTTTATAATTTTTTGTTATAAAATTACAAGATTTTATATAAAATACTACAAGTTTTATGATTTTTATATTAAATTTTCATAAAAAATTGTAAAACTTTTCAATAGATACCTATGTAAATTTTAGGGAAAAATACAAATTACTACTCTAAGTTTAGACGAATGACAAAAATGATACATGAACTTAAAAATCCTACATATTATGTCCTAAATTTTCAAAAAAGTAAATTCTTCTATATTGCTGTTAAAAACTAATAGAGATGGCATATTGAGCTACTCATGACTCCTATCTTCTTTTTTTCTCCACATGTAAACTGTGTCACAGGATGGAAGCTACCATTTACAATAAAATGAATGAGATTTTTTTTTTCAACTTTTTCCAACAAAATGGCATGATTGGCTCTATTTATACTTTGTTTCAACAAGAAATAAAATAAAAGTCTCTTACATTTTTATCAAAGACAAAAACCTTAATCATATTTCAACTGAAAAACCTAAAAATCTAATATTTAATGCAAAATGTAAGTTTAACAAAATGCATCAAACAAAATTAGAAGGGTTTTGTATCATTTGAAAAACCAATATATATTAGGAAAAAAATGAAAATTTTACATAGACAAAATAATGTGAACTTGGTTTAGTAAAATCTATAAACCCTATCTCAAATTTTAGAAGAAATTTCAAACATCAAAGAAACAAATGCATCAAACAAGTTAGAAGGGTTTTGTATAAATTTTAAAACCAATATATATTAGGAAAAAAAAAAAGAATACACAAGGTGATATAAACTCAGTTTAATAAAATCTATAAACTTTATCTCAAAATTTTGAAGTAATTTTAAATACTAAAATCTTCAATTTTCTTCGATTTTTATAAAAAATTCTAGCGTAAAAGTTTACATTTTTTTTTTATCAAACCGAATGGTGGCTTAAATGTCACTTTGGAAGTTACGGGTGGCCTAGGGGTAATATGCAATAGAAGATTTTAACAGTAATATAGACAATTTTACTTTTTTTAAAAAAAATTTAAAGGGATAATATGTAAAATTTTAAAATTTATGTATCATTTTTATCATTTGATCAAATTTAAGGCAGTAATACATATTTTTCCCAAATTTTATATAGGTTTTGTGTTCATTAATTGGCTGCTTCTTTTTACTTTATGCTAATGTACTTTGGGCCGGGTACATGTTTTAGCCGAATCGGGCAAACCTATATAAAGTTTACATTCTATACATTAAAATCACAAGAATAAGTACAAGAAGAAACTACAAAAATATCTTAGTTTTGTTTTGAAGACGACTTAGATGACTACGTTATCCGGTCATAGCATGCATAGAAAACACCGTTTGATTGGAGTGAATCTGGTTGCACTTTCTTGAATAGTTTAAATATTAAAACAATTGGCCAACTTTTGCAAGGCGTCGAGGACTGCTACATGTTTGTGAGGTTTAAGGATTCGGATTTGCTTAAAAAATTGAGGGGGAAAATTTTTAAAAAATAAATATAGAATTATTTTTATTAAAATGATGGATTCTATAAAAAAAAAATTATGAGTTTTAAGGAGTTGATGTCTGTTTTGGTGGTTTGCTTCAAGAAATTGTGATATCAATTTTTTAATACATGTATTAATGAATAAATAAATTCTAAAAAATTCTACTAACAATTTAAAGTTAATTGGTTTGGTATTTTAAAAAATATTTCAAATAATTTTATGTAGTATATAAAATGTTAAATTAGTCTATTACTACCACTTAATTTTTAATTATTTTCTTATAGTTTAAACGTTTTGAATTGAGACCTTATTTTTCATTTTTAATTGGATACTTTTTGTCATTTTTTGTTAGATTTTGTTAGTATTTAACACACATGAACATACAACACTCTTTTGACATGATTTAATGATTGTTGATATAAAATTTCTATATAATTTTTATTTATAGTTAAGTAGCACATAACTTAAAGAAAATTATGATATTTTATGAAATTATTTCATTTTTAAAGGGAAAGGATGGATCACTTGTCTCTTATTTCATAGGGCCCTAATAGATTATTGTCCATGTGTGATAATTACTAACAAATATTAACAAAAAAATGATATGAAATATCCAATTAAAAATGAAAAATAAATATAAGGATTAAATTCAAAACTTATAAATTATAACAATTTAATTAAAAATTGAGTTAAATTATATGGAGTAGCCAAACAATTTAACCTATATTAAGGTTTCATTTGGTTGGAAGAAAGTTTCATGAGAAATACAACTTCTCAGATAGTAGAGAATAATTGTGTTGCTAGATTTTATATCCTATAAAACATATAGGAAGTTGCTTACTCACTTTTCCAAGGTAGGAAAGATGTTTTATGTTTTTAATGAAATAAAAATATAAAATTATCCTCACATAATTTAAATAATAATAAGAGTGTTCTTTTATTACATGATGAGTCTTTTAATGATATTGTGAAGAACTTACTTCTTGGAAGTGTTAATTCTTTACCATTAACTAAATAACTTTTACCAATTTCCTAAAAGTTTATAAGAGAATTTACTTATTGAAAACTTCAGCTTTTTTAGAAATTTACTTATTGTGTGAACAAAAGAATTAGGAATAGGATATGTTAGTTTACTTTAAGATCAAGGTATGATATCGGCATCTTTGAGGACTTACAATGGTTATGTCATTGACATCTTTGAGACTTATATCAGTACTTATAGATTACCTAATCCCTTGAAATTGCTAACAGTGGGATTCAAACCTAAGACATAGGTAATTTAATACAATCAACCTTACCAACCAAGCTCACCCAAGGAATTTTGCTAACTTCCTTTTTGCTGCAATCACAAACGCTCATTCTGGAAGCGATCAGACAGGAAAATAGCAGCCCTTGAATATAGTTTTTTTTTTTAGAAACTACATTCAACCTCTGTAATTTATCTATTTATAAATTAAATAAGCTAAATAAAAAAAATTGTTACTCAAAATGATTTATTTTTGCCAGTCATTGTTCATGTGGGCAAAAACTACTTTGTTTGATTGTTTGAGTTGTTAAATACTTAAATCCAAGATGAAATCACGGTTGATTTTTAAGTCTAAAAAAAAAAAAAAAACAAAACAAAACGCCAAACTTTACGAAAACTTTTATATTTATATATATTTGGGTCATTTTACAAGATCAAAAAGAAGTTTTTCTTGGTGAAATAAATAACTGATATATTTTTTTGGTACAATAAAAACACAAAAAATCTGAACTTATATACCTGCATGCAAATTAGTCAAGTCTTTCAGCACTAGTCCATTTTCAAATTCTTCACTGGAATGAAATATGCCATAGAGAAACAGAAAGTGTGTAAAATTAATTTGGAAAATGATAATGCTTAAGTGTTTTGCTATGACTTCTCAATTATAACTTTACATGTGTATTACTTTTCCAACTAGCAGTGACTGTTACAGCCGAATAATATAATTATTAATTGCTCAATTAATATTAATAATAAATAATAATTATGAAAGCTTATTACTTCCTCCGAAATTTCATGAGTTTAAAGCAGGAGGACTTCAATCTTGTCATCGATGAAGAGGAGAATAATTTTTAATACCTTTGACACTTTGATGAAGTTGTGGTGATAAATTCACTCTTTAGACAAGAGTTATAATTAAACAGAACATTTTAGTATTTTTATCTGATAAGGTAATGCAAAAGAAGAAAAGCCCTTACGCCCTTTTTATGGTAAAAAGAGGAAATATATAAATTAATAATTTTCACATTTAATATTGTGAATAATAATATTTACACACATTATTTCTTATACTTAATATATAGCATTATAGTACGTGAGTTTGGCATACTGTATAAAGCTTAATAATATAGAATAGATTGTAACGAGAACTTATATTATATTTGAAACTTTTAAATAAATTATATAACTTATTTAAAAAAATCTTTTCTTATATATCAAATTTCATATAAGACTATCTAATCCACAAGATAGTGCATAAGGACCGATAGAATAAGATTGAAATAAAATTTAAATTATTAAAATTAAAATAATTTTTTTATACTCTCATGTCTCTTTTTAATAAAGATAAATATTTAATTATTAAAATTAAAAAAAATTATATATGACTTCTCTTTTTCTCGTTTTATTATTTTCTTTTAAGATTTCATATATAGTATATGTTGAATCTTATATGCTTAAATTGATTTATTATAATTTTTTTATTATTACGATATACATACACATACAAAATTATGTTATACATATATATATGTAGATAGATAAACATGTGTATGTTGGTAAAACATATATATTATTTTGTTATCATAATGTAAATATTTAATTTATATTATCATTTTTTTTAAAAAATATTAATAATTGGATGACATTTTACTTACTTTAATCATGTGCTTCAAATTTATTTAAGACAGATTTATTGACTCTTACTATCTAAGAATATATATATTTTTGTCAAATTAATTATTTATTAAATTTGTACATTCTTGTATAACATAACAATAAATAAAAGATATGATAATTTTACATAAACATTTATCAGACAAAATATATTACAATATGTTATTTACCCTATACACATACTATACAATTATCTTTATACTATATCATGATATGCTATCGATGCTCAAGTCTTTTGACTTATAATCTTGTGAATCGTAAAAAAAAAAAAAAAAGGTGTACGGATCGTTACTTTACTGTGGTACCAGCTCTTCTCTTGATCTTTACTCTGCTATTTAGCGAAGATCCAAAGCATTAGACAATCGAATCTGCCGCCGTAATAAGGTGCCATGGCCACCATGGTCAGCGTGATACGCCAAATCCATGTAGGTCAGTGGCAGAAGCTGCCGTGTTGGGGTCATGCAGCACGGCGGTTGCCGTGGACGTCCGACATATTTGTCATACAATGTTCTGATAATCTGAAGAAACTCACTTAGTAAAAGGACCACGTAAATGATGCACTTGACATGCCAACAGGAATCAGGAAGAAGTAGTGACACCAAAGAAGCTACAGAAAATGAGCCAAGAACTGCCATAAGATTGGCCAACTGAGAAGCATAAGTTGGAAACCAGAATCTTGCCCTGAAGGCCAAATAATAACATAAAATGCTCGTAACAGAAACCCTGGTAGTTATTGGATGTAGTTCAAATGAAGATGGTGCATTTCCAACAGTTTGGATTTGGAGGAATCCAAGCAAAGCAACAATGGTAAATGCAAAAATATCGTGGATGTGAGATTGTTGAGCAAAGTTACTGAAAAATATTGAGACCGGATTAATGGTGGTTGTGTGAAAAGAAAGCTGGCTTTGGTACAAAATGGCTTGCCAAGGGAAGCTTGCTTCAACTGGCCTCGCCATAGAAACAAATGTCAGTTTTTTTTGTGGAAAAACCAATAGAGCTAAACGTCTGTCTGCTTGTGAGTGAAATAACGAAACCCTCTCATTTATAGTAAGATCTTGAGAACTAGTTTCTCTTAGGACAAATGGTTTTGTCTTCATTGGCAGCTGCAATTTGTTCCCTTGGTGGTGTTGGTTTTGTCTTCATTGACAGCTGTTTCCTCTCTCTGGTTGGAAATAACCATGATTCTGAAGTATGGGTGGATAAGATTATACCATGATTAATAAAATTGTGAATAAATTTTAAATATGTGATTATTACATACCAAAATTATCAAAAATTTTAAATACAGAACTTAATACAACAATAATATTGTGCATTATTATGATTTTGAATCTCAATTTATTTAAAACTACCATAAGAATTAAACTTTGGCAGATGCGGGGGGGGGGGGGGGGGGGGGGGTGGGGGGGGGTTTTTTTTTTTTTTTGAGGGGGGGAAAAAAAAACTTTGAAATTTTTTTTTTTAATTAAAAAAAAAAAAAAAAAAAAAAGAAAAA
>JANHAO010010869.1:0-17351 GCA_026873985.1 Saraca asoca | reverse complement strand
ACCTCTACACAAGGGATTTCTGGGGACTAGGTTCGGCCACTGAGGGTTTCTTCTGAAGAAAAATTTTTGAAATTTCCCCTCTTGGATGCACCTAATCTTACACATAAGGCCTTTTCTCATACCACTAGGTAAAGATTTTATGCTATCTTATATGGACGTGAAGCTAAAAATTAAAGAAACATGGCCTTGTGCTTTCCTACTCGAAATGAACAAGTAAACCATACCAAAATTATAGAAATATCCTTGAAATGAGGAAAAATAAAAAAATAATACACAAGTTGGATCACTTCCAAATTTGAGTCCCAAGGTTTCTATATTATACTTGATTTTTTCACAAAGTTTCATGTTAAATCAAGTACGTTTGCCCCCTCGAATCATTCACAAGGCTAACTAGTGATACAGGATAGGTTGACCAACTAATTGGTCTGCCCAATCAATTGAGTCATGTATACCAATCAACCAATTGGTGTTAGGTCTATCAAAACCTAGAGGTATAGAATTCAAAAAATCACAATCCTAGTATGGCCAAGGAGTCTCAGAGTGATGAAATGCTGCTAGGAAAGGTCTCTTTGCATTCATGATATAAATCTATAGAAAAAAGGTAAATTAATCAAACTAAGTGCTGGAATTAGACAAATTCATTCTTCTCTTTCAAAATCTTGAATTTTAATTGGTAATTTTTATTTGTTTTATGAGATTTCGCTTTAGCAACAACTTTTGTCTCATAGTTATATGGACCAATGACCTTGAAATGTTCAGGAAGATTCTCTCTATGATATGAGTAGGGTTTCTGCCCTTTTGGCTTTATGTATTAAGATGTTATTTCAAATTAGCCTAAAGTTTTTTTATGTGTTAAGAATTGGGAAATTAAGACCTAAATTAAGAATATTGATAAATGTATAATTAAAATGGATTGTAGATATGGAATGAATATGAGAAGGATTCAAGATATGTTATGTGTATGAAAGAATCCAGTATATGATCTAGATATGAAAGGATTATAGAAGATGTTAGAAATTATGAATGACTACATGATAAAGAATAGAAGCATAGTTAAGATTAGAAATTAGGTTGTTTGTGTTAAATGATTGTTTATGATATTTGGTTGATTGTATGTATACATGGGTATGCATAGCTTATGGCTTAGCGTAAGGTTGGAAAATAGCACTAGTCAGATATTTTTAGAAAATTTGACTTTTCATGTTTTTCATGATTTTTCATAAATTTCATTACTTTTCATGGCTATCATGATTTTATATAAATTCATATCTTTTCATGATTTTCATAAGTTTTTCCTTATTTTCTTAATTTCCATGATTTGCATAATTTTTATAAATATTATACCTGTCATGAATTTCACAAACCTTCAATATTTCATACTCTCTACAATTTTAATGATTTACACATTCTTCATGAATCCCAAGGTTTTCATGTATGTTCTTATTATCATTTCATGTTTTAAATAAAATTTCACATGCAATAATAACTAAGGTAAATTAAATGATTCCCAATAGAGGCAATAGTATAAATTGGACAAGTAGATCGAGTAGGGTAAACATTATAATTTCCTTAGGGGATTCAAGGAATCGATAAGAGATAAAAGAAATGTTTATGTATGTGACTGATACAAAATAAGAAGGGGAAGGCTTATGTGCACTAGGAAAATGAATAAGATTTATTTATTAGTCATTGTGATAGGTATAATAGCTATGACACATGAGACAAGTGTAGTATAGAAGGGAATAACTATAAGAAATGCAGAAAATGCATTCAACATGAAACGATATGACTAAAGACCATATAATATCATTATTTCTTTTCCCTAGGCTTACATAGTACCAATGTATGATTGTTTGAGAATGTTTTATTTTACAGGGTTGGCAAACTAAATAGATATGAAATGCATGCATAATGAATGATTGATCTAAGGATTCAACTATTAGCTACCAAGATAGTCCTTATTCAATATTATGACTAATTGACTTGAAGGTCCCACTATTAGCTACTATGATAGTCATTATTCAGTTTCCTTAAGGTCCCATTACGTGTTGCCTTGGGGTAGCCCTTGTACAGATTGGTTATGCGAATGCCCTATATGATGTTTGATGTAATTGTATGAAATAGAATATGATAGAAAAAGAAAGGTTCAATAAGTTATGCTTTATGAATTATGGAAGGATTTATGTATTTTAGTTTTCAAAAAAAAAGTTTTATAAAATAATTTTATTAAAGGAGTGCATCTCATATATTTTTAAATATATGTTTGGGACATAATTTTCATATTATTTTTATGATTTTCAAAATATAAAGGTTTTATAAAAAGGATAAATGCCCATGGATTCTTGGATCACCACTTGGTGGTTCATGTCGATTATGCTTCCAAAATTGAGGTTGTGATACAAAAAACAACCATCTCAAGAATTGTAGAGGTAGCTCACCAAGCTCTACAGAGATAGAGAAAATTTTCACCTTCAATAACAAGTTTAAAGAGATAAGCAGAAGAAAGGCAAACTATAGACTTTTAAAGAGCAGTATTAGACTGAGGTGTTGATGACAAACATTGGCGAAGTATAAATAGACAAGCAAAGAAGAAGTCGAGGGAGGAACAAAGGGGAAGCGAAATGAAGATTCTTGTGAAGCAATGTCAAACTGAGTTGTCAATGAGGACATTAACATTTTTAAGTGGGGGAGAATGTCACAAGTCAAGCCTTGTGACTGAGTTCTTTAGGCAAACATGCTCATTGTGGAAGAAACCTGACATAAATTCAAACATGAAGAAGAGATCTTGTGGTGTGAATTTAGAAGCAAATACACTTGTATATTATTTTTCTAATTTTTCCTCGTTTGGAAGGTCTTTATATAACTTTACCCAAAATAACTTGTCTAATGTTAATAAATAACAAGTATATGATTGGATTTTTATCTTTGCATTAGTATATTCTGGCGCATTAGATCTTTTTAAGTTATGAAAAAGGGCCTTATATCTGCTCATAAAAAATATGTCTACTCTTACTAATATGACTTTAGCTTATAATGCTCTTTAGGGAGGGAGTGTCTAGTGACTAAAATGGGTGTTAAGGCACTAGTTTAAGGGTGCAAGTATGTGACTTGGTGCCTTCCCTATATACTAAGAGCTTATTACAGGACCTGATATGAATAGAAGAAGTAGCCCTTCTTCAAATAATATTATTTCATGCAATTTATTCATTTTGGGCCACATTTGCTCACATTTCATGAACGCCTCATTGTTGCTATATATGTGACTTGGTTGATATGTGTTATATGTTTACTGCTTATGATTGTTCAATGTGCTATACATTGTGCATGTTGCTCATTTTAAAAAAAAAAAAAAAAAACTTTGATGATGTATGATATTGGTTGGCTGACTTATTTTTAGATGGTAAGAGATTAAGTGTTGCATATTCGAACAATTGGATTATTGGGCTGTGACATCTAGATGTTCTTGCATTGATAATAGCATATGTCTTGACAAAAAGATCCTTCAAAGGAAAATAACTTTTCCGAAACTATGATTGTCTTGGGTTACCAAGAGAAAATTTTGTGGGGACCAGCATGCTCTAGGTATTCTACCATACTTTAAAATTTTGTGGGGACCAGCATTCTCGTGATGGACCGCCATACTTTAGTAACATCATTGACAACATTAATAAATTAAATAAATGTTGCCAGTAATTTAAATAAAATAATTAGTAGAGTTGATTTAATTATTGCTTGCTGTGATTTATATTCTCGTAGTAAACTCTAACTATTTGCAATGAACGGTGAAATTTCGTCTAAGACTCGTGACTCACGAGAGATTTAAAACAAGATAGTTTGCAAATATCATAACCTAAGATTTCATCAGCCACTGCCGCCATCATGAGGTGAAAGGATCTAAACTATATTCATTTTATTTGATTATTGATAGAAATTATTTAAGTGATTGTTTGGATTAATTTTTAAAATTTTCAATAATCAATTATAAGTCAAATAATTTATTATAATTTTTTTAGAGATATTTGATTACACTTTTAGAATTTTTTTAATAATCAATTATTAGTAATAATCTCAATTAAATAAAAAAACTATTTATTCTAATTGGGATTATAGAAGAGAAAATTCAAATTTGAACACATATTAACCTCACATTTTTTTTAATATTGTCCTTACTCCAATAATAACAAAATCTTCTTTTTCTCTCTCTTCTTTTATTGTATTTTTCAATAATTTAATGCTAAAAAATTATTTTTCTATACATTATCCAAACAAAAATAAATTATAGATAATCAATTATTAAAAGATATTATCAAATATAAAATAGATTATATATAATTAATTAGTAAAAAATTATTATTAATAATCAATTATATTTATAATTAATTACCTCATCAATGCAATAAACAAGCATTAAATAATGAATTGTGAAAAGGTAATTACTATTAAAATATGGTAGAGTACCACAATATGTGAGTATCATATACTCCATTTTTTTTTTTTTAGAATGTAATAATGAGGTTATTTCATCCTAATGAGTAATGAATGATTATTTAGCAAAATTTAAATAAATAATTAACGTCAATTTAAGTTTGTTGTATGTCAAGCGTGTACAAGAGAAAAGTATGTAAAATTGATATAGTTTGTCAATGAAATTTTAATCATCTCGTCACATGGATATTTGAATTTGAATATTGTCGCTTTGTGCCATTGTAAAATGACATCCCAGCTTAACTGTTTCTCAGTTACACATTTTCAAGAACCTGAAGCTGAATAACAATGCTCTTTAAAATTGTTCGAACAAATTGGTGAAAAGATTGTTGGTTTTAGCAAAAAATGCCCTCTTTGCTGAAACATATTGGCATGTTATCAAGTGCCAGTTGTTCTGTTCCCAAAAACTTAGATTATTATGGGAAGTCCGCGAAAGATTTTGTTATAACTAACATATATAAGGGGCTACATAAATTAAACTTCCTTGTATTACCATTGTTATGCCAGAAGAGAAACCAAAATGACAAGGAAAACAAGGCTTTTACCTTTTTCATAAAACCAAAATATCAACAAAACTTAAATATAATTTTTTGATCCTTTTAATATATAAATTAGATCACATTTAATCCTCTTTAAATATAATATTTTATTTTGATTCTTTTAATATATAAGTTAAATCACATTTAATCCACATTAATAACATTAATCAAATTAAAGATCAAAAATTCTAATTGACATACAAAATTCCAACAAAACTTCAAGTTAGTAATTACTCGAGAAAAAATTAATCCGTCATATGTTATTAATGGTCAAATTTGATTATTTTCTCCCCTAAAATGAATATTATTTTTCTCTAAGTGATTTATCAATTTAGGACCTTAGTGATGATTTATGTGTCAACTAGAATTTCCTAACTTAAATTTGACAAAAATAATCAATTTAAACCTAATTTGATTCAATTTATATATTAAAAGGATCAAAATCAAACTTTTTATTTAAAAGGAACTAAATACAATCAATTTGTATATTAAAAAGACCAAAATTGTAATCAAACCTATCCACAGATTTTATTTATGTTTCAAGAAAAAGTAAATGCTACATGGAAATGATAGAAACTGAACCTTTAAGCACTTCGTTCAACTGAAAAAAGTACTTGTTTAAATGGAATTGACAAACTGAATGCTCTAAAAACTTGAATCAAGTTACAAATAGGAAACCCTAAATTACATCTTAACAATTAATTTGGTTTACATATGCCTATTTCTAGTTTAGTATATCCCCAACAAAATTGAGAAGCCTGCCTGCCTATTTCAGTAGAAAAAAATCACACTGGTTGAAGAGAACAAATCAAATCTAACTGAACACCCCCCACAGGGGGCGGGGAAGGTAATGAATGTATGGAACATATTCTTTGGTATATCGCGTGTAAATGTATCCTACTCTTGACTGGAACCAGAAGAAAATCTATTGTTTCACTCAATGTTTTCTATTCAAAATGTATCACAGCCTTTGCAGGAGCCAGCGTTTTAAGAATCATCTCTTCATACTCATCTTCGGCATTTGATAGAGCAACAATTGCCCCACCAGCTCCTATTGAAGCTTGACCCTCATGTATAATGACCGTTCTTATGACAATGTTCAGATCAAATGTCTGATTATATGAAAAAAATCCAATAGAGCCTGAGTAGATACCTCGAGAACAAGATTCAAGAGAATCAAGAATTTCCATTGATCTCAACTTTGGCGCACCAGTCATCGATCCACCAGGAAATGCAGCTTTGACACAGTCCACTGCACTGACATCTGCCCGCTTCTTTCCACGAATTGTACTCACCATGGTATGAACAGTTGCATATGATTCCACATCCATGAGATGGGGTACATGGACAGATCCAGGATCGCAGACACGGCCAAGGTCATTCCGTAAAAGGTCAACAATCATCAGATTTTCAGCCTGATCCTTCTCACTGGAAACAAAAAGAAAGTGCATGTTAGTTCACAACATATTTAACTGACTGAATTATATTTTGAAAAAAAGTAATTTAATAAATAAAAGAAACAAGATATAGTGCCATTTATACATTAAGAGACCAAAAACTGCTAATATTTTGACAAGTCTGGCTTTGGAATGCTGCCATCATATTTACATATAAGAATGATGAATGCCTGCTAGGCACCACTCCAAGCTCTTGTATTAAATACATATGATGTATATTAAAGATATTGGAAATCTGGGATGTCAAAACTCAATATAATGGATATAACACACATCAATGAGTCTTGTATAATTTCCAAATTAGGCTTCCAACATACTTGGGGAATTTTATATACTGAATAGAGAAACACTTCCTAGTCGAGATAGTTCCAAACTTCAACCTAAAATAGCTTCATAGTGGCTAGTATGGTGATTATAGATCTGAACTGCCCAAAAAGAGATATCAATCACCTGAGTTGCAATTTCAATTTGAGTTGCTCATCTTCCTCTTTTGTGGTGCCACGAGCTATAGTACCCTTAATGGGCTTTGCTTCCAATGTATCATTTCTATCCAACTGCAAGAACCTCTCGGGGGACGAACAGCAAATACACAGATCTTCCTTTGTAAAATTAAGCCAAGCAGCATACGGTGCCGGATTCCTCTCTCTCAAATGTAGGTAAAGTCCAAGAGAGTTGAGTTCCCGAATTGATTTTCTCATCTGAGTTGTGAGGCACAACTCATAGCTCTCTCCATCTTTAATGTATTTTAGACACTTCTGAACATCCTCAATATATTGCTCCCTAGACTTTTCAGCTACAAAACCAGCCTCATGAGGCGAAAAAGTTAAAGAATGTGGATAATGTTTTTCTGACTCTTTTGTCACAGAGCTTTTTAAATTCAAAAGCTTCTTCTCTGTATCATCAAACCATGGAGTCATACTTGAGCTCCCTTCAGATATAGACAACAGGTAAACATCATCATTTTTGTGGTCAATAACTAAGAGATTATCAGCAAAGAAAAAACATGCATCTGGAGTTATAGACTTGTGACGGTTAAATGCGACACCACATTCAACTTTGAGGTTATACCTGCAATAAGAGAAATCAATTATTAATGTAATGTTGACTTATTGATGAAGAGTTAAAATTTCAGTCCAATGACATCATACAAGTAAACATACTAAAGAGGAAGATTTTAGCAGTGGGCAGAGGAGTGCAGTCAAGAATGCAATTGTCGACAATGGTGTTCACATTACCTAAAACACAATAAATATGGAAGGCCACCAACAAAACTAAAATAAATAAATGTGGCCTTCTTTAACCTACCCAACTCCTAATTCTTATTTCACATATAACCAGAATTATGAGTACAAGTAAGACTTCTGGTGCTTCATCTACTTAAGAATTTGGGTTGGATCAATCTTAGACACTTCTTATATTAAATTTGACCACTTACCCAATGTAACCAACATAACCACCATGAAACTCAAATGGCAGACTTTCATAATCTTTTTCGTCATAATGAAATGATAGAAGCTCCTGCAATATTTTAAATAAACAATATGAGAGAAACGGAGAGGTGGGGATAAAACACTGGATTTCATAGTTATCTATAGTGCACAGCTCACCATGATGATAAGAGCTCCTGGCACCATGGTGCATGGCACAGGTGCAGATCGTTGCCATACTGAAGTGTGGTGCACATTATATTAAATATTAAATATGATGTGTAGAATTCAATGTAATTACATAAAAACAAAACAATTAACATTATCTCAACCATGCAAAATCTAAATGACATAAAACATCAAATTGTCAAAATTAGATCAAGAGATCAAGGAGTTTGAAAATCTAATCATCATCTGAAGAGATTTAATGGTATATTCTTCAAATTCTTCTGCGAAGGGCATCATCATCCTGAAGAACATCATTAGACAATCCGTCAAACTCCCCTCAGGACAAGCCCTAAAAACTTCACACCAAGAGTAAAGCTATGTTTGGATGGAGGAGAATGGAGGGGAAGGAGAGAATATGGAAGGTTATGTCATAACCTTCTCCTTGTTTGAGAGTTTTGATTAAGGAGGGGAAGAGATTGGAGGTTTATGACTAATCCTCCAAAGTCCTCCAATACCCTCTACTACTCACTATTTTGTGTTCCTCCAATTTGGGAGATTTTGAAGGATTTTCTAAACATCCAAACAAAGGGAAGAGAAGTACTCTCAACCATCCATCCTCCTCCATTTCCTTTCCTTTCATTCTCTCTCATTGTCTTCCCTTTCCTTCCCCCTAACTCCCAAACATACCATAAGTGCTTAAGAACATGAGATCAGAACTGAACAAAAAACATTCTGCATAAAAATCTCAATCTGCTTGTTTAACGGTGAAATTGAAGAAAAGAGAAGACAAATGAATTTATTCAGCAGGAAGGAGATCACAGAATGCTGAATGAAGGAGACAATCAGCAGCTCCAATCAGTATAAATTTGGTAAGCCATTTAAACCCCACATATCTTTCCTAAAAATTACCTTCCGTGATAATAATACATATGTTTGCCCCTTTCTCCCCACTCTATTATTCTTCAAGACTGAATAGTTTTTCACATGTCACTGCATGTACCATAGATACTTATTTTATTGCAGTGGCAATAACTGTCAGTGGCATTTCTCACTTGATTGCTTTATTTACATATTTTGTTCATTACATTGTATTTTTAAATTATTTAAAACTGTTTGATGAACATGAACAAGAAGTTTGGAAAAAACTTAAATATAATTAAACTATGTAACAAACAATTTCAGAATCAGTACGATTTTCAAACAAGTAATTTGCATTTGACACCTCAAGCGGGAATTTCAAGCTCTGTGAGATCAATGCTTAGAGTAGTCAGCACTGGAATTTAAGGGTTGAATTTAGTGCTACAATTTTCAGTATTCTTACACACCCTGAACCAAAAGTGAGAAGATGATGGTGCTGGTGTGCAACACCAGACAATTGCCTATTGAAAAACAAACTGGAAAACAAACATTCCTCCATTAATCATTGTGGAAACAGTAAAAACAACTCGGCATATACAGAGATAGTAACCTGAAACTAGTAAAATAGCAAACAGAAATGGCACATCACCAGTTCAGGTAAAGATAATTACAACAAAAGTCCTAGATGCTAGTGATGGAAGAAACAATGTGAAGAAACATTAGACAATTTAAACGTCAGAATATACCTTGTTCAAAAAATCAAGAAATCCTCCTCTCAAGAATATGGTTTTGGTAGAACCTTCAGAATCCTCAATTGACAGATAGCCTCCACCATTCATACTCCCATCACTGGAATAGAAGTGAAATATATATCATCTCATACTATTTGCCTTAATGTATACCAAATATTCAAAATCAGTGGCAACACTTTATGCAAGGCAAAGTAGCACTGCAAAAATTTTATACCGCTCACAAAAGACATACAGAAACACAAATGCAGGGCAACTATTTTGAAAAAGCACATCCAATATCATCTCAGATACAAAAAGATATTCACCTAAAATATGGGATAGAAATAAAAAGGAAATGAAAAGAGAGAAGTGAACAAAAAGTAATCTAAAGAAATTCTTCCAACCTTTGATCAGAAATTCTGAATGTCAACTGCTTCCAAAGGGAACCGCCTTTTCCCCCCATGAAAGAAAAGCGTGCTCTTTCCTGACAATTAGGTAGAAAGGATGTTACCAGGTATGGGATTTTAATGGAAAAGAAAAGTCAGCAATGATAACACTGCAGCGAAAGACCCCATTCTGTTCAAAATAAGAGAATATAGTCCAGAAATGAATTTATGATAACAAACCTTAAGGAAGATTGCAAAATTTGTATATTAGATTGATGAACATACCTTCTCAGTGGAGGAACTATCCAGCCAAAATGTGTTTTCAGCTTCAAGATGACCAAACAAGCCACAAAATATATTTTTTTCCCCACCAACTTGACCAGCAAAGTGATCAAATTTCCTCCATTTCAACTTCAGACATTTATGACCATTCTTTGCTTGTTGAGTGCTTACCATATTTAACACCTCATAAGGATTCATCTCAGCAGTATCATACTCCAAGTGCCTATTTCTGGGAGCGATCTTACATAGCTGATTCACTACACTATTATTTAAATGTAAACTTCTGCGAACTTCTTTGTCCAATCGACCATTAATCGAAACCTGCATGCGTGCTAAAGAAAGCTTCTGCTCAAGTTACAAGGCACCAGTATATTTATGCAAACCCTATTTTAGGAGATAAAATTAATGGCAATTAAGAACAAAACTGTAAGCACCGAGGATATAAGGAGGAATAAGGTGTAAAATGGCACATTACTCAGTCAACCCTATTTTAGGATGTATAAAATACTACAGGATCACAATGAAGAAATGAATACAACTTAAATTTGTATCGGGCAAAGAAAGAAAGACAAAAAAAAAAAAAAACAGTACAAGGAGGCCTCCTCAATTGTAAAAGACAAAATATAGGCATAGCATTTATGTATTTATAAAGTTCCTCAGTTTACCTTCAGAATGGACATATTCTTCCTTGCTGTATGATGACCTAAATCTCAGCCAATAATCCTTTGTAATCTCTCTAAAATTCTTGAATAGCTGCCTTCCATGGAAGGTTGCTATGCTTTCTGGATGAAACTGAATATCAATGAAGTTAGTTACAACATTTAACAAAAAATTAAAATAAATACAGAATACAAAGCTGAGGTTAAACAAAAAAAATTTCCATACGTAATACCTGCAACCCGTAGTGAGGTCTTGTAGAATGCATTATGCCCATAAGAATTCTTGTAGGTCTCGTTTTCCTGTAATGACTGGAATTGCCTAAACTTGCATTTCCTACTTGAGCTAAAAATGAATCAACAGAGGAGCTTTGCTCATTCTGAGATTCATGACCATTTATCTTGCCAGACTCTTTGGAGCTGAGAAAGGAAAGTGTGCCACTGGAAGTGGTCCATGCTATGGGAATAAGTTCTTCTGGTAGTGATTCAGGATCTATAATTAGAGAATGATATCGCACAACCTGTAACAAGAGGCAAACAATATCGTGAATGGTGAATGTGGATCAAATTCATCTTACTAACCTTAACAAAAAATCAAAAAAGCGAAAAAGAAAACTAATTTATTGCAAGAGGGAAAGCATGCACACATAACTAATATATATTTCAGGCGAAGTATTGGATCACTGCATCATATGTTCACATGTATATTTCAATATAACCTCAGCAACTAATTCAATAACAAGGACACTTTGCTGATGCCGAAACTATATAGTACACTGGGATGTATCCCTTCCCACCCACTCTAGAACCTCCCACTTTGCAACCTAACACCCCATAAAACAAAAGAAAAAACTAGGACAAAGACTACCACAACCTAATGAGTTGTATGTCTCAAGTATGATAGCATAAATTTGAATTCCATTGCTAAGAAAATAAATAGGAAAACTGACTCCAACAAACTGGAGGAAAGACTACTATACGCTTAATTCATAAAAACAAAGAAAGTATGAAGTATCTTAATATTTGAATGAGACGTATGTCTTAAATAAGATTGCTTAAATAAAATCCATGTAAAAGATTTAAACTCCTAATGTTTTAAGGTTCTACTTCATATTCTTCTAAAGACAGAGGTAAACAGACCTGGAAGCCTGAATTTATACCAGAAGGAATGCCATGGAAAAGCTGGCAGCCGTTATGCTCAATTTCACTGTACAGGATAAATAATTAGTGAGAGGGGAAATGAAGCATATATAAGATCTTTAACACAAAATGATTAAATTGGACATAATATGTATGTCCATGTTCCTGTATTTTTCAATCACAGAAAAATACAGGTAAAAAAATAATATTTTTAAAAAGTTTCACCATACCTCAAACGCCCGTGAATTGGTTCAGGTGCATGGACAACTTGAGCTCCATGCACATAACCTAAAGCCTTTCAAATAGAGCAATTTAATTATGAAAAACCAGTGTTAGTGAACAATCATAAAATATTACCAATGAGCATTAATCTATTTTATTAAAAACAGAGGAATTTTAATCTTACGATTAAAACGTATGCATGACAATGTTCATGAAACAGGCTTAAGTTAAAGACTACACATAATAGCATGCATGACATGACACTACACTGGTTACAGGTAGCATTGGTGAATATTTCAGATCCATTGCACATTTACTCCATATAAACAAGACAATGGAGAAAATTACAAAAAGAGGGACATTAGTGCTTTTACTCTGTTTACTGCCCTGTTTGGGATGTCTAGATGTATTATAAATTATTCTTTTGCTACTTGGGAGTAATTATGAGGGAAGTCTTGGACAGCCAGTGAAGGACTTTTAGTAGTTTTAAAATTTCTTGACTGCTTCTATAGAAGTAACAACTGTTACTAAATAGGAGAACCTTTCTGATTATCCAGACCTAATATAAAACCTATTTTGAAGGTGGGACTCCTAGAAGGTCAAGGTTATCCAAATATTATTGGATGTTCATAAATAACAGTATTCAATGCAGCACTCACTTGTAAGATATGTCCACAAAAGATCACTATCCTCATGCTCCTATCTTATTTCATTTCCAGCTATACCCAACCCCACAGCAATTCACCAGCATAACCAAAAGTGTTCTGACACAAACAAAATAGCATCTTCCTCTTTACTTTCTGCATCAATTAAAAATCTACATTCTATCCTTTGTCACCATCTTGAAGATCCGGAAGTTGAATCTACTTCCTCACAGTTTCCCATCTCTGCACCTGAGTTAGACATCCTGAGCCCAATGGCAAAGTCTGAATTTTTCTAGAAAACTCCTACCAATTTCCAGACTTACATATTTCAGAGAACATTTCTTTTTTATAGAAATTTCATAGAACAGTTTAAAGATTATTAGAAAATATTTCACACTAAAAACAGCCTAAACCTTTACTGTCTGTCCTCACATAAAGGGAAAATGTAACAGAATAAACTTTTCAACAAATACCATGCACTCTGTTAAAACTGGTCATCTTCAAGGAGTATCAGTTGTAAAATTTGGCAGACATGCATAATGTTCTCAAGGGGAAGTAAAAAGATGGAGAATGATAAAGTTGCTAAAATATAACATATGAAACACAAAAAACCTAGTCCATTCTGTTGCAACTTGTGAATGACAATAAGGATATGTTAGAAAACAAAGACGAAATACCTGGTGTCCCAAGCAAACACCCAAAACAGGAATATCACAGCATTTGAGCAACAACTGAAGACAAATGCCTGCAGAATTCAAATTGTCTCCAATAATGAACAATTTCTGCACCTCGTTAAAATATTTCTTAGGCTTACAGGATCAGGACAACAATATTTAGTTTAACATACCACTAACAGAAATTCTAACGATGGGTGACATATTAAATTTATTTATAAGGTTAATTTATCCAACTATATTAGTACCTTAAGAAAAAAAAATATATATATATATAGCCATAACTATGCTTACACTCTGTGCTTTAAAGGCTCTTTACTTACGCCCCCATAAAATTCTTTGATATGCTTACACCCTGTGTGCTTTAAGAGATTTGATTATAGAATATGTCCATTTATTTCTCATAAACATTTGAAAGATTTTCAGATAAATTATAGGTGCAAATAACAACCGCAGCATTCTCATCAGATATATTTTTCTAGATAAAAAAATTTTTAATAAAGGCAAGCTCAAATGTCGCAATATTCAAATGTCTTGAAATCTGAAGATCTCATCTTAAAAGCTTTTTCAGACTGCACTGGTGTGACCATAATTCATGTAATAGCTTAAATTGAGCATAAGAAACAATAACAGAGATTGTTATGCAACAGTTATTGTGAATATCATGTTAGCCGAGTTATTCTTTAATCAATGTCCTGAATGACTGGGGCAACTATTCATGTAGAATAAAAGTATTACACAAGGATTACGCAAGCCAAACACCTTAAAATCATGAGGAGTGCATGTGTAGTTTTACCATACACTAAGGTCTTCAAATGTAATAATAAGAAACAAAGAAAAGAATACTCCATCTGCTCGTGACAAAATTTTATGAGTTCAGCAACTCAACTTCTGCTACTTCAAATTAACAAGATGAAATTGTCAACCCAAAATGACATTTAATGATTCTCACCGATATCATCTTCACACGATGGAGAACCAGGTCCAGGGGATATTACAACGTTATCAAATGCATTTTCTTCATACAAATAATGGCAAAGTTCTTCCCATGTCCAATCATCATTTCGGACCACCACTGGAGGCACTGGAACAATATAAAATCCAAAAGTTCTATCAAAATGCTCATCAACTCCTTAAAATAACTTATGTTTCCACCATGAACCATTCTGCAATGGTTTTCAGTACTCAGAGCAGAATTAATTTCTAAATTACATCATACCAATTTCTTACTTAGAGATGATAGTACAACTCAATTTGATATTTATTTGCATATTTATAACGAAACTCTTATGCATCAAAATTCCAAAACTCTACTTAAATATTTTAAATTCTACACACCTACATGTGCAAAATGGAGGGAGAGTGAGAGAGAGAGGCCATACCACCGTTAACAACAGATAACTCCTGGTAGATGTTGTATGTGTAACTGTCATAGTTGTCAATCAATAATGTCCTCACAAAATCTAGTTTCTGCATGGGGTCTTTTAATCGTATGTTTCTTCTATATGACTCTTCTAATTGACCAGGCATCAAATGGCCAGATATCATCATCTTTCTTGCATCACAATTAGGTACTTGCATACTATCTTTTTTCATAAAACGAGAGACCCTTACTTGAGGTCTGAACAAAAGGAAGTCTGCATTTTTGAATAGCATAGCCCCACAAGCAGGAGAGATGAGCTCATGAGACGGTGAATGTAAAGGGAAGTTCATTTTGGACAGATAATGTCCAACTAACTGATATGAACAGGGAATCGTACTCCAGCTACACTTTCTGCAGAGAAATATGCATAAAATCAGTTTAAACCTTTTGCATGTTTGAACTAATTTGGTCACTAAGAGCATGTCTGTTAGCAGGCTTTCAATTTGCAATCATGGAGGAAGAACTTAAATAGAAGCATACAAGTAAACTACTAACATAACATGTGCTAGGCAACCAATATAGAAAAAGCGACTTCAAGTAAGAAAACAAACTTGTGTGAAAACACTTTTCAACAAACAATCATATTAAGCATGAACAAATACGCAGAAGCATAGGTAACCTTTGGAAGCCAATCCTTAAAAACATTAATGTTAGAACTTGTACTTCCAAAAAGACAAAATTGTCATTGGATTTTTCTCTCATTAGCCATTATTGTCATTTGGGTGCTCAAATCACACCAGCATTACAACAGGTTCAAAACAAATATCCGGAATAACGAATAACAAGTTGAGACTATAATACAGTAACGGAAATCAGAAGCTGAAACAACAAACAGGTGCAGAAAAAAAGATGCCACAGAAACTAAAAAATATTCATTCAAGGAATACCCTCAGAGCATAACTCAGACGAGACGACGAAAATGGGTGGATTCCAGCAGACAATATCAATATTTGGGGAAGGCGAAATAACGAGGGGACGGGCGATGGCGGCGGGGATTCGATATGAATGGTCACAGTTTCAGAGCATTTAGAGATTTGTAAAGAAAGAAAAAAAATTGATTTAAAAGGGGAAAGCAGGGAGTGTGGGGCCATGGTTGGGTGGATGTGGATCTGCACTTGTTTGTTACAAGGACAGTTCCGGATTCCAACATGGGATGTCTAAATGGTCAAATTGTCGCTTCCTTTTGTTTTGCTTTATTTCTTTTTTTTTTTTGTTTATCATGTTCTAATCGTGGCTGGTGGCCACACCCAACGGTTGCTTTGACGCTATTTGGATGGGATGGGAACCCAATGCATGCTTGCTATTTCCCGCTGGAAAATATTCTTGTTCATGTTGTACTATTAAAAACTCTCGGTAGAATTGTCTATTATATTTTAACAACAGAGTTATTCTGATATCATAATTAAATGGGTTGTACAATTAAAGAAACAATTAGTAAAAATCTATGATTTTTAAAATTATAGATATTAAAAATAATGAAAAGATTAAAAATATTATACAATTAATCATTACTTCAATTATCAACGTTTTATTCTCAACTTTTAAATGATTGTTCTAATACTATTAAATACAAGAAGATTAAAGTATAATTATATCATTTATCCCAATTTATGAATGTCTAATGCTGTAAATATTGATGCATATATAATGTATTTGATATTCATGTAATATTGTTTAGATTTTTTTATCAAATTAAAATGATTAAACTATATAATATCAACTTAATTAAATATGTATATAGTTGGAGAAATTGTTCACTTACTTAAATGTGACAAATAAAGATTAATGTTTTGAATAATGTCATTATTAAGGTTGCTATTATATATTATATTGGGTAATTTGATTCTATCTTGCACTTAATTAAAAGATGGTAGTGTGAATACATTACTTAGACTTTGAATATGAAGTAAATGAATGTAATTAAGGTATTACATTGTTGATAATTGAAAAAATTGAGTTAAGAAAATATTCAAATTGTAAATAATAATAGTACAATAATATTCCTTTACTCTTAAGATAGTCTCTGCAAGCACAAAAATTTTCAAACAGTCAATGCACGGTTTACTATTTCCGCATCGATCTAATTGAATCAAATAAAATGAAGAAAAAAAAGTAATAAATACATAATAATTTTTCTTATAAGTGAATTTTTAATTTTTTAAGAACTTCAATAAATAAAGAAATAATGTATAAATAATAATGAAATTATTTTATAAATAAAAATAATTACATATATTTGTTCAAAAATGTTAATTTGAT
>JANHAO010010868.1:0-17372 GCA_026873985.1 Saraca asoca | reverse complement strand
TTTTACATTAGATCTTTCTCTTCTTTTGCTATTCTTATTTGATTTAGGCATCTTAAAATTGCAAACATCTGGTAGTTGAAAATGAGATCTCTATGGGATTCGACCCCGTATTCGCCAGTATTAGCTATAGCTATACCATGTGCTTGTGAAATTACAACATTATGACCCTTGAGATCATAGATTGCAAGCAATGGACTACAACTCCTCGTCCACTCCATATCTAGTCCACTCTGCATCCAAGTTGTGCCAACTGAGGCTTATCTGTGCAATCTACCTGGGCACCAAAATCTTGTGTGGACTAAGGCACACCCATGTTACCTACTAGGACATCGCATCCAAGTTTTGCTAGCTGAGGTGCATTCGCATGACCTACCTAGGCACCAAAATCTTGTGTGCACTAAGGTGCATCTATGTGACCTACCTGGACACTCAATTGTACGCTAACTTAGGCACTTAGGCACTTAGATGCCTAAACTCATTACCTGCAAAGGCGCTCTGGTGTTCGAGTTCATTGTCAACTAAGATAAGCTAATATGATTGATTGGTCATTCAACATGGCACATATCCTTTTAAGTCATGATTTATTAACTGAAGCCCATTTATATGAATTTAGTTTATACTATATGAGGTCAATTAACCTATCAGGAACTGATTTTACCTAATACCTATCAAGTTATGGTTTGTAGGAACTCATTCATGTTATTGGCCCTAACCTACCAAATCACCAATATGACATGCTTGGAAAAAACAAAAATGTTATCCAAAATTTCATTACAAAACCTCTTTAAACGAGGTGAATTTACATGAAGATTCAAAGGTATAAATTAAAGCAAGCCTACAATTAACTAAGGAAGAGCTGAATTCTAACAAGCCACAAGATCAACGAGCAAGCCAAACTACTCCAACTCTTCCTCACCTTCCTTCCAAGCTTACAATTTCTTCCTTAACTTGAATGCCCCCAAGGTACTTCGAGTGGAAGGATCAGCATTTGAGCTAAGCAAGGTGGCTACTCAAATCTCTTCTAGTCCTCCTGAGTAAGGAGAATATCCTTTAGCTTCATCACCTTGATGTACATGGAGACCTAAAGACACCCTATGCCACCATGCAAAAAGGCCAGAGAACAGAGGTGAAAGAGTTGCATTATTTGGTGTGGCCTTAAGAAGGCTATGGAGGAAGGTAACAAACTTCCTAGGATTCTCAAAGAGGAATTGTCCATGAGAGCTCCCTATAACAAAACTTCCTAGGACCCTCAAAGAGGAATGGTCACAATAAGTTGTGCCCGCTTCTTAGTACTTCATCAAAAACCCAGGCCATCAGAAACATGGAAGGCTTAATTATGGCATTCATTAGGTCATTCTGTAGAGAAGGAAGAAGGATTTCTCACACCTTATATAGAGTAGTCTGGCTTCACTAAAGAATCCAGAGGATATCTGGTTGTTCTTGATTGAACATCCTAGAAGAAAATAAGGCTACCATATTAACAACTATGAAACATGTACAGTAGGAGGTATGGCTTAGTACAGATGAAGCGAAAGATTGAAGCTTGAAATGACAACATGGCAGACTATAAGCAAATACTTGACAATACTGCTAATTGCAAATAAAGACTTTGCCAACAAACTACAACTCCCAGTCCACAAAGTGAACTGAGAGTTGGGGGCTAATGTTGTGGGTATTTTTGGATGATGAAAAATGGGCTGGCAAAGGCCCAACAGGAGATGAGTCTAACTAGAAAGGGCCTAGATCATCCAAAAATTGAGGTCACTTAACAAAGGTACCAGCTTGCCAGTTGCGAGCTCAGGATGTAGGACTAGAACAAGGCAATAAACCTAACCCATTAAGGATGAGTCCCAGCTTGCTAGTTGAAACGTGCCATTCTAGCCATCCTCCAGAAGATTCATCTTGGGTGAACCAGGGAATGAAACCAACTCCTATAACTATCAAGTCGCCCAGCGTGAGCCCAGACCACCAGTCGAATGACCTAACAGTGAGCTTAGAACTCCAGAGTCTAATCAATAATAGGAGGAAGACATTCCCAACAAAGACATCAACCTCAAAAAATTGACAGTGAATTGCCAAGCATTTATTGCTCGTAGCAACAAAAAAGATAGTTTTATAATTTGTCAAATTACACTTGTAATAGTCGAACTACATTAAAAAGCTTTTGGTATTCATCGTTCTTCTTCTTCTTTTATCTCTTCCTTGCCTATATACACACTTGTAACTTGCAGTTTGGGGGTACACTAGACTTTACTCGTTGACCAATTTTTATCGTCAACAAGTATTTTGATAATCTGATCTCTTATACAAATGCTCATTCACCATTCTCCAATTCAATAAAATTTAGCATAAATTGAAAAACAAAAAGAAGGATATTCGCACCAAACTCTAGAATAGGTAGAAAGAAAGTGATAAGTGATGAATTTGATGCCACAAAGAGTAAGCTCGTTGATAGGTCTTAAGTTCTAGCAAGAATCCTTAGAGAGCACTTTCTTAAAGAAGAAACACTTCAATTTCATACATGTTCAAATCTCCTATGGTGAGGGAAACATGCTTTCCATAATAGCAATCACACACTAAAGATGGGTTGGATTAATGTCCCAAACAAGCCCACCAAAATACTAAACAAAATCAATTAAAAACAAATAATTCTAGGATCTCCAAGGACACACAAAGTGATGCCCAAATAGTATGAAACTAACCTCAAAATAATGCAATAAAAAAAAGTCCAAAATAGCCTATAAAATGATGCAATAAAATAGCTCGTATCATGTCTAAATGAGCCACAAATAATTAGCCTCATCTTAGCTCATCCAAATGGCCATAAATGGCATCCAAGTCAGAATAAGACAGCTCCAAATTAATGCCACACAATCAACAATGTTGCAACCTTATGGATGCTTAGGTGGCTCCATTTGGTAACATGGCTTCAATGTAAATAACTCTTGAATTTTCAAAACCATGCTCCTTAGGTGAGCTCCAACATGTGTGACAAGGCTCTTGAATTAGTTTCTTCATCTTCTTTGCCTTGGCTCTAGTCACGAGTCCTCTTGGTAGGTGCAAAGCCTCTTGGTGATCCTTAGTTTGGTCCCTCAAATTCTCATCATTTGGTCTTTTTGCCTAGTGCAAGTAGGAAAGTACATGATTGTATTACTTACAATTTTAGCTTCGCTTCCATGTAAGATGGCACAAAAACTCCATCTAGAGCTATGAGAAAAGGCCTTATGTTAACTAAAAAATATATATATGTCTACTTGCGCTATTTGGCTTTTGGCTTAAAATGCTTTTTAGAAGGACTGTTAAAAATTTGTTGAAAGCGCTTTAGGGCCTTATCAAGCAGTCATTTGGGGCTCATTGGCTCTAGTCTTACTAAACACCTAAGGTCACACCAAACGCTCAAAGAAGTAGGTAGGCTGGAAGGATAGGAAAGAAAATATGGTAGGCAGCATGAAGAACATTCCTCAAACTCTTGAAGAGACGTTATCAAAGACTTGGCCATGAGGGTAGCAAAAGGATAGAGTAGATCTTAGGTAAAGGTACAGGAATATTGCAACTAAAGGAACATTATTGGTGCACCGAATGTAAGCATGTGCAGAAGTTAGTGGGCTTGTCGTATAGCAAGGATGTTGGTTATACATTCATTCATAGTGATATTCAAGGGAATACAAAATCATTTAAAGAGTGTGAGAATTGATGGCCTATCTAGTAAAAAAGGCCTTAGGAGAAATTTTGGTCCTGCCAGGGGACTTAGCCATGTCTAAAATGACAAGTTAGTAATCAATAGAGCCAGAGGATGAAGCCTTGGTTGTGTAAGAGTATGTGGCCACAACCAGAGGGTTGAAACATTTGAAAAGATACATTAAGTGGGTGAATCCAATAAGAGGAGTTCAAGATTATGTCAAAGGACATGATCACACCCAGAAAGGCATCACTTGAGTTAAGTTGGCCTAGAGGGATCATTTCTAGATTGTAGGGAGCTAGCATTTCATATTCATGAGATGGAGTTTGGGAATGACTATAAGGCTTACATTTGCTAGTGCACAAGCATTTGATGCTCGAGATGAAGTGAGGAATACTCTATGCCTAAACCTTATTAATCTAAAATAAGGAAGCCATCAAAGGATGCACTTGAAATGGGCTATAGTGGCTTAAATATAGGAGGATGTCACTTAAGAAGTGCTGATGGGCATCAATCATCATAGAAGTAGTGGTAAGGGTCAAGATACAAGAGTCTATCAACTTTGAAATGCTAACACTAGAGAGTACAAAATCAAAGAGGGATCATGAGGACCACAGTGCTAGAGAAGAAAACATTAACTCTGCAAAGTGCTGTGATGGTCAAGCCACAATAGGGTATCAATTTAAAGAGAGTTGGAGGATCTGATGAAGGGGTACAACAAAGTATGAGCGATTGCTGAACCCAACATGAGCAAACTTGCAAGTAAGGGATTAGCCTTATATCTCACATATGTGGAATGGAACGTTAGATGTAGGGTATCTTTGGTAGTGGAGTCCCAATTACCAAGCATGCACATAAGCTAATAGAGGTAGTGCTTGCAAGCTATAGAGGGAATAAGCATTCAAGTTATAGAGGCAATAAACACTAGGTCTGTAGATGTAACTCACTGAAGTTTATGAAGGCAGCAAAATTTTCAATAAAGCTAGCTCAATGAGGCAAGCAAAGAGTAAGTTAAGGGAAGAGCTAATGAGCAACAGATTGAAGACTGTCCTAATATTATATCAATTTAAAGGTGCCGTCATTTTGAAAAGCCCTTAAATGGCATTAGCTTAAAGAGACAAATTGAGAGCAGTCGAGGGAGAAGCTTGAGGGAGTAGGTTGAAGACTTTTATGATGAGTTTAAAGGAGTGGCTCAAGAGAAGCAAGTTAAAGACCTTCATGGGAGTTATGTTAGATTAAGACATCAATAAAGGCATTGATATTTCTTAAGTGATGGGGAATGTCATAAGTCGGTCTTGTGAACAATTTGAGGAGGAAAATATGCTCAATTTAACATGAAGCTTTGTAAGAAAAATATCAAGTATAGTGTAGAACCCTTATGGCTCAAATTTGGGATTGATAAGACTTGTATGCTATTTTTCTTATTTTTCCTCATTTTAGGGGTATTTTGGTATTTTGGCATGGTTTGTTTTGTCCAATGCATGTAGGGAAGCACATGACCATGTTCCTTGCATTTTTAGCTTTGTGCCCATATAAGATGGTACAAAAACTCTAATTAGAGCTATGAGAAAATACCTTATGTCAACTCAGAAAGAGGATGTATACTAGTGCCATTTGTCCTTTGGCTCAAAATGCTCTTTAAGGTGAGCATTAAAGGCTCATCAGGGGCACTTTGGGACCATTTTGGGTGTTCATTCGAGGCTCGTTAGTGTTAGTCTAGGGATCTTAGGAGTGTGTTAGCTTGATGTCTCTCCTACACACTTTAAACTATGTTATGAGGCATATATAGGTAGGAAGGAGTTGTCCCTCTCCATATTCGATTGTCCCTTGTCTGTTACACACTAAAGGTTACTTATGTGGGGTGTTTTTTAGGCTTGGCATATGCAGTTGCTTTTGTTTACATGTTTATATTGCCTTCGAAGATGTTGTGCATAAAATTTTGGTTGTATGAGTGGCAAAATCCACAATGCCCCTTTTATCTATCTAAGTGTGGCTTGAGTTTGTTGGAAGGCTAGTATATTGGCTAAGAGTGACAAGTATGAGTCGAATAGTTTTAGCTAGAGAGCTATTGGCCCTTGACATTAGATCATAGGCCAATTTTTGGAATTCATTTAACATATCACAAAATTTGGAAATAATATTTGTTTAATTTTAATTCTAAAAAGAAGATTTTTGAAATTTTATGGAAAAAAATAAAATTTTGAGCCTTGAGGCATTGGAAAATATAGGAATTTATTATTAGCTTTGCTATCATGTGTTCTTCAATTTTGATGTTAAAAAATAATTTTCATTAATGTCATGATCTAACCATGTGCTTTTAGTATTTATTCATTTTGCAAACTCGAGGTTGATCAAGTGACATTTAAGAGATCAAGAGATCCAACATTAGTGTTAGTGTTTTTATTAATTTTTCTAAGATTTTTTGTAAGTGTATTCTAATCAAATTTGATCCAAATAAGTTTATAAAAATAGTTAAATTGAGGTAGAATGTTTTCAAACATATTTTCATAAGTGAAATTTTTATAAAAAATATTTTTTTCTAGTGTGAATCTATTCACGAATCAATTTGTACTAAAAATCTTATGAAATGTACTTGAATTGATTAGGTAATCGATTCAGAAAGAAAAAATTTTGAAAAATGCTTTTATTGAAAGTTAGAAAATATTCTGAATTGAGTTAGTAATCAGTTCATGACCTTTTTACATAAGAGGCTTAATTGATTCATGCATCGATTCGGTCATGAATTCCTTCATGATCTTCATAGGCAAATCGATTTACAAATCAATTAATTAGTTAGTAACCACTTGAATCGATTCACAGCTTAAAAGTTAGTTATTTTTTAAATGTTGGTTATCACACTATATAAAGCCTTTAGCCTCATTTCAAACTTAACTTTCATATCAATTTCTCATAACTTCAAGTGTGAAAATAGAGAGAAAAAATTGAGCTAAAACAAATTCATCTCTACCTCTTCAAACATCAATTGATTAAGGATCTTGAATCAAATCTATGAAGATCACACTCTAGATAATTGAGATATTCATCTCAATTGTGGTATTGGACTTTCTTACCCTATTCCTAGTTTAATTTTGAGATTTCTAGGTTGATAGAAATCGGAGATACAAAGGAAGAGGTTAATCTTCCCTTTGCATCTTCTTTAGGTGTAAGGTTGACTACAATTAGTTGAAGATATGGAGTCATTTGTATCTATATATTAGCAAGAGCCCAGCCAAATTGTTATATATGAATTGGTGTACAAAAGCCCTGTTAATTCCTATATTTTGGTAATAAAAAGTGATTATCTAGTCGAGGATTGTCTAGTGGATGTTAACTTCAACTGTGATCTTAGTTAAAGTTAAACCACTTTAAAAATTTGGTGTTTTGGATTATTCTTTCTGCATTTTATCTTTTTTCTATTTTATTGCAATTTTGATTTTACTACAATTCTGGTTTAAACTACAATTTTGCTAAAGTAACTAATCTGTCATTAAGTTATGAATTCTTAATTACATCAGTGATTCCAATTAACTCTTGATTATCGAATAGAGTTTCTTTAATAAATCTTTTAAACTAGAATCCAATCTCCAAATCTAAGAGAGTATATATTTTCAAAATGGGCAAGATCATTTTTATTTCCTTTTAGGACCTACAGTTGGTATAGAGCTTTGGCTCTTGATACTCTTTTATTTTTAAAGAGATTATGGATTCTAGCTTTGCATTTTTTCCTGAATGTCCTCTTTTGAACAAGCCCCTTGATTTTAGTGGAATCATTATACATATTGGAAACAAAAAATTAGAGATTTTATTGAAGCCACTGATATAGACATGTGAGAAATTGTTGAAGAAGGTTATAAACCTCCAAAAATATTGATTAACAGTATTCCATAACCAAAGCCAAAATCCTTTTGGACTAAAAAGGAAAGAAAGAGACACCTCCTACCCTCCAAAGTCAAATGGATTATTTCAAATTCATTATCACCTAATGAATATGAAAGAATATCTAGCTATACTACTGCTAAACAAATGTGAGACACTTTAGAAGTAGCACATGTAGGCACAACTCAAGTTAAAGCATCTAAGGTGCATGTTTTAGTTTCATAGTATGAAATGTTCAAAATGGAAGAAAGTGAATCTATTAAGGACCTTATCCAAAGATTCATTGCTATCACTAATCATCTTATATTGCTCGGAAGAACATTTGACAATGCATATTTAGTGCACAAAATTTTGAGGTATCTAACTGAGAGATGGCAGCCAAAAGTGATAGCTATCAAGGAATCATGTAAGATGGGGATACTAATAATTCGGAAGCTCTATGGAGATTTGGAAGAGCATGAACTAGAGTTAAAGAGATATAAAAAAAATGGTGATAACAAAAAGAAGAAAACTTTGGCATTAAAGTCTACAAAATCATTTGAATCTGATGATGAATTAGATAGTGATGAATAGGCAAATGAAAAAAAAAACAAATGGCCTTACTGAGCAAAAAGTTGTAGAAACTATTTAGAGAAAAGAGGAACAAAGAAAAGAGAAAGGCTATTCCCCAAAGAAGGAATCAAAACAAGATTGAACAAGAAAGTTCTTCTTATACCTCCACATGCTTTGAATGCAAGAAGCCCGGTCACTTTAAACCAAACTATCTAGTATTCTTGAAGGTTCTGGAGATTGAAAGAAAGAAAAGAAAGCCACCCTTCAAGAAAGGAAATTTAGTTGTTTGAGATGATGAGCAAGCTGATTCTAGTAAAGAAGAAGAAAAAGAAATAGAAGAAGAAACATTGTTATAGCTCATGGCTCAAGAGGATGAAGGCCATGAGATATTTAAATCCTTTTTCTACACTAGTGATGATGAATCCAATTTCATTGAAAATGATAATTGTAATGATGAAACTAATGATATATATATATATATATATATATGAAGAGCTGTATGATGTATTGAAAAAGGATAAGAAAGATTTAAAACATGCTAAAGTAGAAAGTGAAACCTTAATTGAGAAAATTCAACAAATTGAAAAAGAGAAAAATGATTTGTATGATTTAGCTAAAAAAGTATTAAGTGAAAGTAAAGTGTGTGATTAATGTGAGATTTACATATCCAAAATGGACATATTAACTAAAGCTTTACATGGCTTTACAAATAGAAAGATGAGATTGAATAATATGTTATAGAATCAAACAACGTTTCAAAATAAAACTGGTTTGGGATATAAACAGCAAAAGAACAAGAGATCTAATAAAAGATCTCAGACTCTTAAGTAAAAAAAAAAAAACTTCAATTACATAACTTATTTTTATTGTAATCATATGGGGCACACGTTAGGCACTATCCATATAGAAATGGTACAAATGTGCTAAAACTAAATGAAAAATTGGTTTGGTTACCTAGAGTATCTACCTCCAATAGAAATTTTATTATGTTTGCTAACAAAACTGGACCTAAAACTTGCTGGGTACAACACATGTAAGTATAATTGCTGATTTGTAGGTTTGTAGGAGATAAAGGAGCAATCTATGGTTCCTAGACAGCAGTTGTTCATGCCATATGACAAGGAACAAGGACAAATTTATCTCTCTCACACAAATAATAGAATGTAAAGTAACTTTTGGAGATAATGCTAAAGCAAAAGTAAAAGGTATTGGTAAGGTTGGTAAACTGCCAAATTGTTATATTGATGATGTGTTATTTGTAGAAGGTCTTAGGCATAATCTATTTAGTATTAGTCAGTTTTGTGACAAGGGAAATCAAGTAATTTTTAATTCAAATAAATGCCTAGTCATAAACGATAATGACAAACAAGTTAAGCTTGTAGTATATGATAGATCTGGATTCAGAATTAAATTTAGACTCCTCATGCTTGGCCCATTTTAATAAGGATTCATGGATTTGGCATAAAAGACTTACACACACTAGCATGGATCTCATTGGAAGAGTTTCCAAGAAAGATCAAGTCCTGGGATTGTCAAAATTAAACTACATCAAAGACAAAATTTGTGATGAATGCTAAAAAAGGAAACAAGTAAAATATTCTTTTAAGTCAAAAAATGTAGTTTCAACTTCAAAACCTTTGGATCTACTTCACATGGATCTAATTGGTCCATCTAGAATTAGAAGTTTGGAGGAAACTTCTATACTTAAGTGATTGTAGATGACTATTCAAGATTCACATGGACCCTATTTCTATCTTATAAAAATTACACATTTGAAGCCTTCAAAAAGCTAGCAAATGTGATTCAAAATCAAAAAGGGTACTCCATTATTAATATAAGAAGTGATCATGGAAGTGAGTTTGAAAACAAAGATTTTATTGGTTTCCATGAAACAAATGGTATAAATCATAGCTTCTTAACACCTAGAACCTCTCAACAAAATGGTGTAGTTGAGAGGAAAAATAGATACTTAGAAGAGATGGCTAGAACCATTTTAACTGAAAGCCCCCTTCCTAAATCCTTTTGGGCTAATGCAATAAACATTGCATGCTACGTAATGAATAGAGTTCTAATTAGACCTTTTTAAAATAAAACCCACTATGAACTCTATTTTAGAAGGCAACCAAATGTATCACACTTTATGTTTTTGGATGTAAATGTTTTGTTCACAATAATGGCAAGGATAACTTAGACAAGTTTGATGCTAAATCTAATGAAGCCATATTCATTGGTTATTCTTCATCTAGCAAAGCCTTTCGTATCTTTAATAAAAGGACTTGGAAGATTGAAGAATCAATTCATATTATCTTTGGTGAATCTCTTTGGAGTGCTGACAGATTTAAAGAAGAAGATGATCAAGAAAATCGATTATTTTTCTGACTCAAACTCAATTCAGCAAGAAGTTCAATCAAGACAATAGATGCAGTTCTAAAAGAGAAGGAAGATGGCACTGGAGCATTTGACACTTTAGACCCCTGCAGACCTAAAAAATAATGGAAATCTATGCAAAGCCATCCAAGGGATCAAATCATTAAAGAAGCAACACAAGAGGTAACATGTAGCAATTTAAGGAACATATGTAATCACTTAGCATTGGTATCTTAGTTTGAACTTAAAAACATAAATAAAGCCTTATTGGATGATAATTAGGTTATGGTGATGCATGAAAATTTAAATCAATTTAAAAGAAATCAAGTTTGGACTCTTGTTCCAAAATCAAATGATCATACAATTATAGGTATGCATTGGGATTTTAGGAACAAACTAGATGAAAATGGTGTGATTGTAAGAAATAAAGCTCATTTAGTTGTAAAAGGTTATAATCAAGAGAAAGGCATTGATTATGATGAAATTTTTGTACCAACTGCTAGATTAGGAGTCAAAAGAATGTTATTAGCATTTGCTTGTTCAAGAAATTTTAAATTGTATCAAATGGATGTGAAAAGTGTATTTTTGAATGGTTACATATTGAAAGAGGTGTATGTTCAGCAACCCCCTAGGTCTAAAGATCACCTCTATCTAGACCATATCTATAAACTTCAAAAAATCTTATATGGTCTTAAACTAGCTCTTAGAGCTAGGTGTAAGAGATTAAGTAAATTTTTTATTCAAAAAGGCTTTAGAAGAGGTAACGTAGATACTACACTTTTCATAAATAAAAAAGGAAAAGATATCTTATTTGTTCAAGTATATGTTGATGATATTATCTTTGGCTCTCCTAATGATTCCTTATGTAGAGATTTCTCCAAGTTGATGCAAAGTAAGTTTGAGATGTCAATGATGGGACAATTAACCTTCTTTCTTGGACTGCAAATTAAGTAATGTACTAATGGAACTTTTTTAAGTCAGACCAAATATATAATGGAATTACTCAAAACGTTTAAGTTTGACAACTGCAAACCTATTGGTACTCCTATGAATCCATCACTTAAACTAGATTCTGATTTAAATGGTAAATCTATTGATGCTACTTTGTTTAGAAGGATGATAGAAAGTTTGCTATATTTGACAACAAGCAAATTAGATAAGTGTCTATCTCTATGCAAGATTTTAAATGGATTCTAAAGAATCCTATCTTTTTGCAAACAAAAGAATTTTTTGATATCTTGTAGGGACAAAACACTTAGAATTATGGTATGCCAAATCTAACACTTTCAGTCTTATAGGCTATTCAGATGCAAATTATGTAGGTAGTAGGATTGATAGAAAGAGCACTAGTGGAGCATGCTAAGTTATTGGTCACTCTCTAGACTTTTAGTCTAACAAAAAGCAAAATAGTGTTGCACTTTTAACTGTAGAAGTAGAATACATTACAGCTGGGAGTTGTTATGCTCAAATCCTTTGGATGAAGCAACAACTATCAGACTATGGATTGGAATTTGATAAAATTCCTATAATGTGTAACAACACTAGTGTTATAAATCTAACTAAGAATCCTATCATGCACTCTAAAACAAAATACATTCAAATTAGACACCATTTTATTAGGGATCATATTCAAAGAGGTGATATCTCTATTAAATTTGTACAAATTGAATTTCAACTAGCTAATATTTTACTAAACTGCTTGATGAAAAACAATTTATGTTTATTTAAAGAGAATTAGGGATGTTAAACCCCTTAGAAAATTGTCTTCATTAGCCGACCTGCAATATTTTGATGATGTTTTTAACTTTTACACTTGATTATGCTTAATTGTATTTTGAAAATTCTAACTTAAGCATTGGAGTTTTCCCTAAGTTGTTTTTCAAGTACTCAATGTGATATTTGAGGTATAAATTGTGTTGAATTGATTGTTGTTGATAATTATATCATGTGTTAGGAATTTTGGAACAAAATTGTAAGAAAAATGAGTTTAGGACTCTCTAAATTGAGTGTTGAATTGATTCCAATTTTAATTTTTTTTGTGAGTTTTATAATCGATTCACGAATTGATTCAAAACTTCAAATTTCACATTATGAATTGGTTCATGAACCGATTCACAAAATTTCTAATCTTTGGGGAAGATCTCAAATTTTGAAAAAAAAATTATCAAATTGAATGAATCGATTCCCAAATTGATTCATTAATGATCAAATCGATTTCTAAATTGATTCATTAATGATCAAATGATTTATCAATCGATTCATTAAAACTTTCAATCCTTAAGCAAATGTTCCAATATTTTTGAAATCTTTATTCACCTGATGGAATTGATTCCAAAATTGATTCAAGATTTGATGTTTAGTTTTATAAATTGATTCATTAAATAAATCTAAAATTAGAAGAATCATTATCTCAAGGGAGATTGATATCAATATAGAGCTTAAATTTTTAATATTGATATTGTGGACTATTTTTGATATTTTGCTCTATCTTGATAATGATTTATGATTTTATCAAAAATTTTACATCTCTCTTTGATAAGACATTATTTCTTTTTTATGTGCCAAAAGGAGGAGAAGTAATAAGATTTTAGATAAAAATATATTGGAGAAAAATAAGTAAAAATTTAAGGGGGAGTAAAGATCCTCAATCATTTAAATTTTTTTATTGTATTCTCATTTTGATGTTTATCTAAAATTATTTGTCACCATCAAAAAGAGGGGAGATTGTTAGCCTTGCTATCATATCTTCTTTAGTTTTGATGTTAAAAATAATTTTAATTAATGTCATGATCTAACTGTGTGCTTTTAGTATTTGTTCATTTTGCAAATTCAAAGTTGATCAAGTGACATTCAAGAAGTCAAGAGATCCAACATTAGTCTTAGTATTTTTATTGATTTTTCTAGGATATTTTATAAGTGTATTTTAATCAAATTTGATCCAAATAAGTTTCTAAAAATAGTTAAATTGAGGTAGAAATAAACCAAGTGAAATAAGCTAAGATCAAATATTTTCTAACTATGTTTTCAAACACATTTTCACAAGTAGAATTTTTATAAAAATTATTTTTTACTATGTGAACAAATCAATTTATACTGAAAATAGAATTAATGTTGGAATGGGACTAGAAGAGGATAACTAGTGGATCATGGATTAGAGATCATATGATCCATTTCTATTAAATGGGCCTTAGGTTTTGTTTAAAGGGCATGGTATGGAAAAGATAAGAATTAGACTAGGTGGGTTTTGGGTCTTTGGGGCTACTAGATGAGTAAGTGATAAAAAAAATGAAACAAGAAGCCCAATTCAACATCTCCAAAGGAAGTGTGTTATGGGCCTCCTTGCCCAAAAAAAGGGCTAGTCAAACCCATTAACACCTTAGCAAGAAATTTAAGGGAGAAGCTTAGAAAGGATAAGGATGAGACCACTTAACCAATAAAAGCCCAATAAGACTAGGTAACTTAAGAGGGTAAGAAACCCATCACCAACAGGAAGCAATGCCTTGTAGTAGAAGAGAAGTAGGGTTGTTTAGTAATTATGCCTACTAATCATCATTACACTAACACCCTATTCATACTAATTAAACAAAATTTCAAGAAAACCTAACTCATTTCCCCCCTCTTTGTTTAGCCACCATTGCAAAAGAGAAGAAGATTTCTCTCATTTCTTCCTTCCTTTACGTAAAAGCTCTCTCCATTTTTGCTAAGAAAGATTTTACTTGCAAGTTAAGTATGTGGCTTTCGTTTGGTTGTTTTTGAAATCTTCTTTCTCATTTTACTTTGTGCATGTTGAATATTTGTAATGTCCAAAACCCTTATTGAACAATAGTTATAAAATGCCTTCTAATAAATTTGCAAATATTTTAAAGTTTATAAGATTTGTGAAACACATTTTTAAAGAGATATTAAATAATTTTATCTGATAAGTTATAATTTCATAGTATAGATTTTCAAATGTTTTGATTTATTCAATTACTTTAGTAATTCTTATGAAAAAAGAAATGAATAAATTATTTATGTTTAACTATTTGAACTTGTTACCTATTTTGAGTACCTAAATAAGTTATTTTACTGCAAAAATCTAAGTATTAAACTTTATTAAAATGATGTCGCAGTTTTATTGAGTGAATTTAAACATAATAATAATAATAATAATAATAATAATAATAATAATAATAATAATAATAATAATAATAATAATTAATAGCATATTTGATGTGTTTCTTTATTTATGTTAGCTATTTAATGAGCTTGAGATTAACTAAAAGTTTAATAATAATTGCTTTGGATAATAAATAAATTATTCATGGTTGTTTTAAATGCTTAAAGTATTAATTGTTTTAACTATTGAATGAAGACTTGATTTACTTTATCACAAGATTTGTAGCATAAATTTTATTAAGTGTCATTGAAACTTTATTTACTTGGATTTTTGCAAATTATGAAAGTATATTTATTATATCTTATTAAATTAAATTTTGAATTTAATTAATATTTTTTTAAATTAATATTTTAATTAATAAGAATTTATAACTGATTTTAAAATTTTGATGTGCTATTTATTTTGACTAGTAAATGATAAAGTAGTTAATGTATAATGATGTTTAGGTCTTAGAATTATTAAGTATTGTTAAAGCCTTATTGAATGTAAATCACTTAAGTCCTATATTAAAATTTTATATCATTAAAGTTATACCTAATTATCTTAATTAATTGGTTAAAGAATTTATTATATTATGTGTTAGATTGAATTTTTTTTTTTTTTGGCAGAAGACTCTTGTTGTTACCATTTAGTATGCCACCAATTTTAAATCAAGGTTTTTTAAATCTATTTAATTTATCTTATTATTTTCAAAAGCTTTTTCCTTTATTATTTTTCTTTCTTTTTCCCTAGTCTAGCATCAGACCCACTTCGTTTAGCAGTAGAGCCCATAAAGCTCTTCTTATGTTTTCCTGAAATTGACCTAGCAATACACTTCTGCCTTCATTGTTCGTGGTAGCCATCAGCACAGCTAGCTTTGCCATCTTCTTAGGTCACCACTATTTAGCCTCACCAACAGCAGCAGTGAGCATCCAAACCAAGGCCAAGCAACCAATAATGTAGTGGAGTCAACTACAACAAATTGGGCCTTGTTTGGCCATCGTGTCTCTAACTCACTTCAGTGACTGTTTTGGCCAATTGGAATTATTTTCGTCATTAGTATGGGTACGTGAGCTCACCTTTACTGATACTTTGACACTAACTAAAAGCATCTCTAGTTATTTCAAGATGCTAACTATGGAACTCTAACCCCAATTTTTGGAAATCTAACTTACATATGGAGGAATAACTGATTTGGGGGAAAAATCAATGGCATCAAGTGAAATTATAATCAATTGTAACTCAATTGGGAATCCTAGGTTGAATCCAGGGGTGTAGTTGCTTACCCTTTTGGAAGCAAGATTTTAGTTTTCAAAGCTCAATTTAAGGTGAGTAAATTGCTTGCCATCTTCTACACTTTTATGTGAAGTGCTGTTTAGTATGAGTGAATGTAGAATCAAGTACGTTTCCTTTAAATTTTTGATTTAGCAAGGGAGAAAAAAGAATAAATTGAAATTATGTTATGTAAATAGATTGAATGAGGAAACTAAGCAAATGTTAAATTGTGAATAGTTTAAGGTATCAGAAATGAACAAAAGTAAAAATGAGATTGCTTGAACATTGAAATTGCCTTATGTAAGTTGTTGAATATGATAATTGCTTCATCTAAGTTGTTGAAAATATAACAATTGCCTTATGTAAACCTTATGTGAGTTGTCGAATACGAAAATTACCTTATGTGAGTTGGTTGAATATAAAAAAAAAAAAGGGACGTTGAGATGTGAAAAGTTAGAATATAGTGAAATTGTTTTAGAATGAGACTGAACATTACAATTGTAGGATGACTTAAGTCTTTGTTGTATTTTATGTTTGAGTATTGAAATTGTGCCTTAAGTGAAACCATTTGGTTATTGCTTATTGAACATGTTCATCTATCTCTTGTTGATTAACATGGAAATTGCTAAACTTACTCTTTACAATTGGGGGAAATTATTAGTATTCCTTTGTTTGATGTTGAAATGGGAAAATTGTCTTTTATGAAAATGAAAGAAACGGAGTGTTCAATTGAACTCTTTGAATTGGCTCATGTGTTGATTGTTGTATGAATTGGAATGGTTAAGGCTTTCCTTAGAAACTAGGTAGTATTGTTAGTGTTAGTGTGCTTGATGCATGAAATGGATGAAGATTCCTCTTTAAGAAGAATTTCAAAAACTTAAGCGAATATTGGTATGTAATGAGCTTTAGTGCTTTGTGGATATTTAAATGGAATACTAGTTGTATTATATTTATCTTTCTTTCATTTATATGGGATTGTTAACTTCATGTAAGGAACAAATGGCCAAGTTGTGCTAATTATTGATGCTGTGTTAATATTAGCATGTAGTGAGAAATGTAAGAATACAAGTTTTAGACTTGGCATTTTTCTTTTGTAGCATACAACAACAAAAAAAAAAAGAAATTAGGTATAATTATGTTGATTAGTAAGCGATTTATTTATTGAGTTTCTTTGAAACTCAGTTGGTTTTCTTTAAGAAAAACATTTTAGGAATTGCTTACTACCCAATGAACTATCTTGGCAAAGATTGACACATAAAGCAATGTCATATATATGCATGGATGTCTTATGTAGGCATAATAATGTACATTGCATTGTTAGTTGTTACTAGTGTTAGTGTAGATGGGTGCCCTAGGGCTAATTTGATTGGACCCTATTGCATCCACGACTATACATTCTGTGGATTTGGATATTTAAAGGTTGATTATTCATCTTATGTTGCATTCATCATGCATTGCATACTTAAGATGAAGTCCATGGTGAGA
>JANHAO010010867.1:0-17358 GCA_026873985.1 Saraca asoca | reverse complement strand
GAGGGGGGAGGTTTTGGGGGGTGTTGTGTTGTTTTTTTTTTTTTTTTGTGGTTGTGGGGGGGGGGGGGGGGGGGGGGGGGGGGGGGGGCAGTTTTAGCCTGTGTTTGAGCAGTTGAATTAATCCAAATTTAACAGTCGAATCATTTGAACCTGTTTGAATCGAAAAGAACTGGGAAAATCGAAAAACATGTTAGAACATGTGTGTGTGTTTTACTTTTAGACCTTTTTTTTTTATTGGTTTAATAAGCTTATTTGTAATAAAAAAAATAACAAAATAAGAAATTTAATATTTCTTAACTAAAAGTGGATTAATTTACTTAATTTCTCTTATTTTTTTACTTTTTTTATAAAATATGGATTTATTTACAATATAGATTAATTATTATTTAATTTTTTAATAAATTTATATTTATGATAATACTTAATTCAATCATTGATTTAATCAATTGAATTTATACGGGTTTAGATTGTAATCGGAGCAACAATAAATGAATCGGATTATGTTGGTAAAAACTAAATAAATTGATACATCAATCCATTCAAAAATTTATATCAAAATTTAAAATTATTATTTAAGAAATAATTAATATTTAAATTATAAACAATTACATATAATAAAAGTAAAATTAAAATTTTAATAAAATGATAATAAAAAAATAAATAAAGTATTTAGCTAATGATTAAAATATTTATAATGAAATATAATAAGTAATTAAATTTTATAAATAGATTTATAATATAAATTTTATTAATTAAAGTTATTGATTGGATTAAATGACACGTCTAATAAATAAGTTAATGAAACACTATACTACTATTATTTAGATCGAATTTGAATTAAATTTATTTGAATTGTTATTATTTTTGACATGAGATGAAGTCAAATCTGCAATCCATATTGACAATAGGTATGAAGAAGAAGTTCTCATTGCGGGCCTTCCAAATATTCCGGGCAATGGTAGCTATAAGAGATAAACAACCTATTTTGTCTTTAGAAGAACTACCAATTGATTTAAAATCATCCAAAGCCATTCACCAAAAGATGTGACAGAATGAGGAGTTACACAACAGAACAATTTTTTTTAACACGTAAAAGATATTTAATTATTTTGTCACTTTTTACCTATATTCCTCATCTAATATTTTATTTTATTAAGCTTCATGTCCCACCACCCTTCTTGAAATCCTAAACATTCAACATGATATATTAAATTTGTTTTAAATTTAAAATGATTTTGAATAGTTTCTATATTATGAGTTATGAATTATGACATTACTTAGTTCTCTTGAGTTAGGAATTCCATATTTATGAGGTACATGAGTTTATGACATAAGAAAAAGTATTTTTCCTGGGGTTCAACTTGTGATTTTATATCTTATATCTTAACATTTTATTATGAATAACATAAAATATGTTATTTTCATGTTATATTGTGAATCTTCAGGGGTGAAGTTATCCTTGTTAAGCCATCACAAAATTTAAAAATTTAAAAATTTTAAAAATTTTCTTATATTTTTTTATTTTTTTAAATATTTATAAATACCCCATCCAAAAATAAATAAATAAATAAAAGCTTCTCATATAAATCCTTATTAAATTCTATTTTAGTCCTTTCAGTCTTTTTGTCCTAATTTTGTCCAATTGAATTTTACTTATTCACGATTCAATTCGATTTCTAATTTCTAAAATCAATCTTTCATTTCAACTGACGATTCACTAATTTTAAGGGAGTTTGTGTCTTAAATCATCTCATATGATCCATTATTCTTTGTCAATCCGTGGTGCTACAATAGATATAGATTGTATAGTAGTGTGGCATTTGTGCTTGGGTATGATAAGACATCATTTAAGGTCTTTTACTCGACATGACGGATGTATGGCTCTGGCCTTTAGAAAATTTAACAAAAAGAAATCGATTTTGAAAATGGGATAAATATTATTCCTTGCTTGATTATGTAATAAAACATATGATTATTACCATGTGAATACACCATGTTTGAGTTTTTTTTTTTTTTTTTTAGATTTGTAGTATTTTTCAAAGAAAATTTCAGTATTGAAAAAGAGACTATAAAAAAGTTTGAAATTATTTTTATCTTTATCATTTTGTTTATAAATATTATAATATTAGATTATGAATGACAATTTCTTCCGTATTTAATGGGTATCTAAAAAGGAACAAATATGATACAAACATCAAAACTTTTGTTAGAATTTAACTAGGTATAGGTATTGACATTACAATATTAAATTTGTGAAAAATATTTTTAAAATTAACATTAAAATTTTAACGTTAATTGTTTATTTTATTTTAACAAATCCACTATTTTGACAAAGATTCAAATTGTAGTCTGCGTTAACAAATGCAACCGTAATTTCTCGATTGTAGAAGCTCCTGCATCGGGACGAAATTGCGGGGTGAATGAAAATTGCAACTGTGTTGTAATTGGAATCTTTTTTTTCCAAGAAAAAAAAAAAGGTTAAGAATATCAAGACTTTATAAAGCATATGAAGATATAAATTATGAATTGATATCGTATGCTAATAAATTATTAATTATCCTCCAAAACACAATAAACTTTAGAGTAAAATAGACCATAACACTAAAATTTTAATGTTGTTAACACTTTAACACACAAGTTTAATACTGTAATCTCGATACCTATATTTGTCCTGTCCCAACTTAAGACATGATAGATGTAATAAGTCGTCTCGTGACAACTTTCTGCAAGCCTCGTATTTCACAATCTAACTTGTAAAAAAAAATACAATAGGATTTTTACAAAAAGACTCAAAATAACCAATTGCTCAAGGTTTTTCCAAAACACATTTATTTATATTTTAAAAAGATTTTTACAAAAAATTCGACATATTTTTCTCTAATTTTTTTGAACACTAGGCACTAAGCTAGAATAATGAGGGAGGCTCACGTGTCCTTCTTAATACATGTACATACAATCCACTTTATATGCATCATTATAACCTCAAGACAACACGATTTGACATAACTTAACTACACTTGACACTTATGCATATGTATGACATGTTATCTGTCAAAATGTTCTCCAAGAATATTATCTTTAATCATTGATCAATACTTAGAAAATGAATTCAATAACCAAAAACAAAGTTTTTAAGGGAAAAAAATGATGAGTTTCCAAGAAATCTAATGAGTAAATAATTCATAAGGAAGGTCTAGTATTGTATAAGAATACACATGTTTACATAAGATTGATATACTTTCCAAACATAAAACCACTTGTAATTGAAATATGATATTTACCATAAAAATTCTTAGTTTCCGATAGTTTTTCCTAAACACAAAGAAAAAAGACATATCCCAAATAATTGCTAACAAAATAAATCTAATAGAGAAAATAAAATACAGTTTAAATTTATTATAAGACTACGATGTTATAATATCATTTGAGGTTACTCTCTCATACACTAATATATCTTCCCTTTTATAAAAACTCACTAAGGATCATGTATTTGCAACATATATGATAAGTGTGGTAGTTTTAAACAAGCAATCACAAAATAAAATGCAGTTTAAATTTATTATAAGTCTACGATGCTGTAAAATCATTTGAAGCTACTCTCTCATACACTAATATATCTTCCCTTTTATGTAAACTCACTAAGGAACATGTATTTGCAACATATATAATAAGTGTGATAGTTTTAAACAAGCAATCACAAAAGGAATTGAATAAACAAAAGTGAAGTATGTACCTATCATATTCTCATAAAATTAGTTTAAGAACATAAGTGGTCACCTTGGAACTCAATGAGAGAAAGAAATAGCCATTTAATTTGAAACATACCTTTATTGTAAAAAGATGCTTGGTTCCAACTTACCCTTAGGATCTATAAGTGACTTCCTCATGTAATTGAATATACAATACACAATTTTTAATGTCAATCTCCATTTACCATATCCCTCCATCAATTCATTCTTTATCCCTCCATCATGTTAAATGGGCATATGTTTCCTTTTGGTCTAAATGCACTAGGGATTCTTGATAGGACAAATGCACCAAAAAGGAGTGAATTGTGTATAAAGATAAATGGCAAGTTTATTTGTAAAAAATTTCTCCCAAAAAATATTAGTAAATAATATGTATGAAAGATCAAGTAAAAAGATTAAAAAAAATAAGTAAGTTAAAGTGTATGAAAATAAAAGTAGTAAAGAGCAATTGATTGGATTAGAATTATACAAATTTTTTGCAATTTGTTAATGTCAGAATTGCAGAGAGCAATATGCATTTTGTAGCCTTTTCAGGAGGCAATTTGTAGGGTAAACATTCAAATAACATTTTCAAAAAATTGAAAATCATACACATAAGCCAAAGCATTCCATTTAAGTGAAATGTTATGCATAACCATAGTTGTAACAATGTTGTAGATTTTTCATAGAGAGCACAGAGCAATATCAGATTTTATCATATTATATTAGAAAGTTTAAAAGCATTTTTAATTAACTAATTTAAGCACAAGTATGAAACATTTAGCATGGCATTATTTATCCAAGAGATAAAAGATATCACAAGAAACATTTGGATAATCATGCTTGCACATAATTAAAAAATTCTGCAGAGCAAATAGCAACTGGATAAAAACCAATCAAAACACATTCTTTGTATAAATGGATTTTTCTAATAATTAACCAATCATCTTTAAAATATGAATAAAGCATATTTAAGCATAAAGGGTTTTACATTCTCCCTCTTTTTGATAATGATACCTTGTGAAGAAGTTACTAAGAAAATAAGATAAACTAGATTATATCAGCAATCCATATTAGTATATTTTTCAGTTTTAAACTAGAGTGTTGCTCTTATGTCTAGTCCTCCTTGTTTTCAATAGATTACAGATCTACTTGCTCTTTATTACTGTATTTTTCTCCCCTTCATCATCAAAACAATATGAGCATTAAACCATCCCATAACAAGCTGCAAGCTCCCAAGATAGAGAAACCAGTAACAATTAATACACAGGGAGTAAGAATTATTTGCATTTAATAGGGTTTCCCTTGAAATAATGAACTATATTCCTGTAAAAATAGTTAGTTTGCAATTTGAAAACAACAAGTAATGATATTAGATTATTTTAACAGAATATTATGACAACTGATGAATATGATTTGTACACATTTTATATGCTTTCTATACCTAGTCTTAGTATAGGAGAGATATGGGGTGAATGATGAATTTTGCTACTAGGGTAAGTTTGTCCATCATACTTGATATTTTCTAGTTCTTAATGCTATTTTTGGGTTGATTGAGGTGATAGGCTTTGATTAATTCAACAATAAGGGTAAATTTAGATGCTGGGCTCGGTTAGTGAAATTAAAGAGAAATTAGCAAAAATTAGTTTAGGTGTTAAGTCTAATTTAATTCTTGGCTAAGTAGTCAAAAAGGGAATAAAACTTTTGTGTTTATAATCAATCACTGAATTGAACGTAAAAGCCCTTTGGATTGAAGTTTTTCCATTTAGAGTTCCCTTTCTACATTTATTCTCTTTATTTATATTGCTATCAATTGTCTATTCTTACATTCTAATTAGATAGTTAACATCCCCCTATCTTTTAATTTTTTATATTGAATTAATCACTAATCTCTGTGCATCAACATGCATATTATGAGTTAAGATATTTAGCTTATTATCTTTGCTAGTTTCGATACTATCACATTTTTGCATTATTGTCAGGGACTACTTTGATTAATTTTTGTGTTTTTAGTAGAATTTAGGATTTGAAATATTAACTTTAGGACTAGGCTTTTAATTCTATTTATTTTCCATTGCTTTCACCCATTTTTGTGTATAGTTTTGCCAATTTTAGGTGTTTCTGATAGGGGTTGACTGCAAATTTTTCTGTGGAGTTTGGAGACAAAATTTGGTAGGTTAGTAAATTTTGGCCTTCTGATCAGAATCCGTCACTTTGCCATGGACCCCATCTCCTTGTGTGAAATTCCAACATTTACTATTGTTTTTGAATTTTTCATTATTTTTCTCATTTACTAACTAAGTTTTCAATTTTTGTTTTTCTTGTTTCCTCTCATTTTGTGGAATTCTTTTGTTGTTTTCTTATTTCATATTATATAACATTCTATATTAGAAATCAAGGCTAAGAATTATAAACTTGCACAACAACTATCTAAGATAACTTCTCTAATTCATCAATGGACACACGTACATATGCTAGTAGTAATGGATGTCCTACATTGCAATCTTATGAATCATTCTAGCAAGCTCATACATGGGAAGGATTTCTAGAGAAGCAAGATCCATATTATCCATTGAGGCAATATGATCCATACTCTCACTGATATAATTCTGGATGATATAATCATTATGATCTATTTTTTGACCAATACAACTATGGTTGCTTTCATCAATCAAATTTATGCTTTGACTATCAAGAGTCTAAAGCTTTATTTTAGCTTTTAGTGCAAGCCAACCAATAGCCAAACCAAGCTTCATCTTCCAGTAATTCTCTTAAGGATTTGATTCAAACCATGGTCCAAACCAATTTATAGTTTAAGAAAGAACAAAGAGCCAGTATGTTGCAGTTCCAACAAGAAACAAATGCCAGACTTAAGAGCTTAGAGAAACAAGTGAGTTAACTTGCAACACAAATTACAAGTTGGAAGCTCAGCTGACTTAAGCCAATAGCCAAAAGAAATAGAAGATTTAGAAGAAGAGAATAACCTTTAACTTGAAGTTTCAAATACTTGCTCCTCATGCCTTTCCTAGTACATTGATTGATTCCAAGAGAGAAAAAAAGAAGATTGATTGATTCCAAGAGAGAAAAAAAGAAGATAAGTATAAGGAAAGACATGTCTATTATTATTCAAAGAAAATTTCTATGCATTTGCAAGGACCTAGATTTCTACAATCTGGAAAGGCCTTTCTTCAAATCAGCCAAGACAATGATTGATATTCATGATAACTCACTTAGCATAGAATTGGATGAAGTGATAGTAATTTTTGATATATTTAAGACTATGAAATACCTACTAATGATTATTCCATTTTTTCTATTGATCTTATCAATTTCTCAATGCTAGATGCTTTTTAGTTTATAATAAAACTAAACTTGATGCATTCGATGTGGCAATGCATAAAGGCTTAAAGAGAATTGATGAACCATTGGAATTAAATTTTGAATTTGAAGAGATAACAATAGTGTTGCAATCATAGTTTCTAGTTTTAGTTCCAAGCAGCCTTGATTTCAAGGAGTTGTACATACCATCTTCTCCCATCAAATGGTTGTTGCTGATATTCATATTTAATCTAGGATAACCAATCTTTTGTCGAGCTAACGATGTTCAATAAAAGTGCTTCTTGGGAGGCAATCCAAGCAATTTGCTCTCTTCACTCTATCTTTTATTTTATATATCCATAATTTATTGATAATTTTATACTTACATTGAGGATAATATAAAATTTAAGTATGGGGGGGACTTTAGGATTATTTTGTTTTGATTTTTGTTTTGTTGTGTTCAGAAAGAATTTTTTTTTTGTCTATTTTGTCTATTTAGTGTTTTTCAATGATAATAAGTTTGTTTAGGCTTAACTTTGATGGTTGCATAACATGATTGAATAAATTATCTTGACTATTAATCCATGAATTTAATTAGCATAGTGGTGAAGTTTGAAATGTTTGTTAATTGATTTTGATAGACATATAGCCTATGAGATTTGAAGCGATTACTGATCATTTTTATCATATTCATATTCTTTCTTGCATGTGATTTTGTTTCATGAAATTATTTTTCTAAAACTTGCTTTGAATCTTTTTGAGATTACATTGGCACATGCATACATGAATATAATTAAGGCATTCTTTGATTGAGTCACTTTTACCTTTTTAGCTAACCTTACAATCCATTATTGTTGAGCCCTTTTAAGCCTAATTGACATTTTTCTTGTTATGTAATCCATCAGATAGCCAAGTTTTGAATATCTTTACCTTTTTATATTAGCAGAGCATTTAATTCATTAATGGGATGAGTTTTTGAATAAGTGTGGGGGTGTATTAATTGTTTGGTGAAAACATAAATATGATTCATTACAATGATCAAGAAAAGAGGAAACAAATGAAAAAGAAAGAAAAAGAGAGAGAAAAAGAGCTCAATGTAATTAAAGAGAAAGAAAACAAAAAAAAATTGAATTTGAAGGAAAAGAAAATTTTCAAAAAGAAAGAGCTCAAAATGAAAGACGTGAAAAAAAATGAAGAAAATGAAAAAGAAAAAGAGAAGCAATAAATGTGAAAATTTATGATATAGATTTCAATTTTGTTGTAAGTATTTTTGGAATCATATAAATGAGTTGACAAAAGCCCAATGAATAAGCCCAGCTGATAAAGGCCCAACTCAACCAGGATTGAGGTCGCTGAAGTAAGGCATCAGGATGTCAAATGCGAACTCAGGTCACTGGTCAACAATGGACAAAATAGTAACCTCAGGCTGTTAAAAATGAGATCTAGCCCATAGATCAAAATGTGCCACCTCAGCCATCATCCAGAAAGTTTACTGTGGTTAAACCTAAGATGGGACCAACTTGTAAAAATCCACCTGTGAGAATCTACTTGCAAGAATCAACTTACAAGATTAATTAGTTCCCTATTTTCATGGAAATTCATTTAGGTTTCTTAGCAGTTACTGGTTTACATTAAAATTGTAATGTCCATACACTATAAATAGGAGTTAAAATCATTATACAAATGGGAGGGAACGGAGATAGACAGTTGCTCTACAAAAAGTATAAAGGATCAGACAACCAACAAATACAAAGACTCTGCTAAAATAAGCAGTGAAAATAAAACAACCGTGGACATAGGCATTACATTCGGTCGAACCACATTAAAAACTCTGGTATCCCCATGTTCTTCCTCTCTCTTTCTCTCTCTCCCTCTCTTTTACCTTTAGTTTGTAGTTTGGGGTTTCTGGACTTTTTCGGTTGACCAAATTCACATATCAATATTTTGGCGCTAGAAGAAGAGCCCTAAACTACATTTTGATTGATTTTCTACCCATTTATGATGGTTAGAGGAAGAACCACTAGAAATTCAGACACTCCAGTTAACTAACCAGAAAGTTACATAGAACCGCATTGGGAATAAATTCTTCCTGTAGTAGGCACTTCTACTATCCCTTCTATTGGTATTGCTATTGGTTTACCTCCAACTGTCCATCACCAGCTTGTTGTTATTATTCCTAGGTTTAATGGAATGCAAATGTGGCACTAGCACTAGAAAGCGCTTGAAAACATAGTGAAAGCGCTGGCAGAGGTGGTTAAAACTCTGACGCAGGCACGAGCTCTGGGCACACAAAGGCAAGATGAGGTCGCAATGCCTAGAAGAGCACTCTAGGAGCTACAGGAAGTTGCTCAAGAGGAGAAGCCATTTAGAGCACTTCAGTGCACTAATTCAGCTTACTCTTTCAATTTACGGGTAAGATCGAAGGTCTACCGAGCACGCAAGGATCACTATGATCAGTGATATAAGAATTCACATCAAATGGAAGGCTTAAACAAGACCAGTCAGGAACATATGTTAGATCAATATTCACCAGGTCAAAAGCAGAAAATATGTAGAACCTCATATTGCTACTCCCATGATTAAGAAGGTAAAAGGATCCAGCAATCTTCCAGTCAATGATTTGAGACACTGGAGTTGATGGTAGAAAAGCTGCTTCAAAGTGTAAAGTAATTGGAAGAATACCCTCGGGCTCAGGAAAGTCTAGATCGCTATGAAGAGAGGATACCATTCACAAAGGAAATCGAGACAGAACCTCTCCCTCACTGGTTCAAGATTTCCACAGTCCCATAATACAATGGGGATAGTGATCCATATGACCACCTAGACGTATTCAATGTATGGATAGATCTTCAGACGACCAATCCTTTAGTCAAATGTCATGTCTTCCTGGCCACACTTGGAGACATACCTCGAATATGGTTCAGGAATCTCCTAGCTCGTAGTATTAACAGTTAGGAAGAATACCGAAAGAGATTCATCAACTAATATAAGATACTGAGAAGGTAGCTCGTACCACCTTGTCGCCTTACGATGGTCTTTTAGCGAAAAAATGAGTCACTAAAAGACTACATCATTAAGTTCAAACGTGAAGTCAATAACATAGAGAATCCTTCAAATGAAAGTATCTTGACAGCGATATTAGCAAGACTTTACAAAGACAAAAAGTTGTACGAGAGTATATATAAGTCTCTAATGAAGGACCTAGGTAAGTTTTATAAACAAGCCACCAAAGAAATTAGGTGGGAAGAAACTTTTAGCCCTCAAAAGTCTAATCAGAAGGACGAGGCAAATAGCTCTAACTAAAATGAAAAGAGAAGCAATGGTAGGAATAACAAAGAGAGTCAAAAGGATGGCTCAGAATAATTAGGGCACAAAGAAGGCTAGAAATGAGTGACCTTCCATGAGTTTGGAATACTAGACATATGCACCTATATAAACTTAAACTTGCCCTTTTAATCCTATAATGTTATAAAAGCACTTCAAATTTTTATGTCTACTAACCTTTGAATAATTTTTTCAGCAAAGTGTTATACAGGAAACGAGCTCTTCTCAATTTTGACAAAGTTAACTCGTGCTAGTTGAGGTGCATCCATATAACTTACTTGGGCACTCAACTTATGCTAGTTGAGGCGTATCTGTGTGACTTACCTTGGTACTCAATTTGTGCTAGCTGAGGTGTATCCGTGCAACCTGCCTAGGCACTTAAAAAATTAAGTCATGGTTTACTAGTTGAAGTATGACCTACCAGACAATTTATTGATAGCTAAGGCGTGACCTACCTGGGCAATTCATTGCAAGCTGAAACATGAACTACCTGAGCAATTCATTATTAACTGAGGCCTGACTTACTAGGCATTCATCTTAACAATGACAAACTTATGATTTGCTAGCTAAAGCCCATCAACCTACTGGGCATTCAACTTGACAAATATCTATTAAGCCATGATTTGCTAGATGAGGTGCATTCATGTTAAGCTAAGTATTATTGTTTGCAACCTACTGAGCATTTAACTTGACTAATATTTTTTAAGCCATGATTTGTAAGTAAGAGTCCATTCATGTTAACCTACGTGGTATCTTCTATGACTTACTAAAACATACAACCTGGCAAACTTGGAAAAGTAAGAAAATTATTAAAAACCTCAATGAGATGAATGTACATATGAAGGATAAAAAACAAAGATTAAAATAAGCCTACAGTTATCATAGCCCTAGACGAAGGCTGGTTCTTAAAGGTTGAACCACGGGGCACAGGAGGATCGACATAGAGGCTGAACAAGTTACCTATCACAAGTTCATTAGCTAATTTGCTCTTAAGCTTCTTGTCATCCTCCTTCCAAGATAAAAAGCTTGTCCCTTAGCCTTATCACCTTCATTGCACTCTGAGAACCAAACAGTTAAGTTATCTTACAAAGAAGTGAAAAAAGTAAGGTAAAAAAGTTAAATTCACCAGCATCACCGTGAGAGAATAACCTAAGATCTATACAAAACTTCCCAAAATCCTCAAAGAGGAATTATCCATAAGAACTCCCTATGCAGCAAGTCATATACGTCTCATATCGCTACACTCAACCCAAATCATTAAAAACATGGAGGCCTCGACCAATGAGCCCATTAGGTCACTAAGCCCTAGGAAACAAGAAGAATGGTGGTGACTGTTTAAGAAACAAGTAAGAAACAGAGTGCTAGACTATTAAAAGTAATGTGTAAAGGCAAAAAAGGGGGTTTTACTCACCCTATATAGCCCGCCTAACCTCACCATTAGATTTAGAGATTGATCAACTGCCCTCTATTTGATGGTTTAACGTAAAAGCAAGGCTTAGTCATTACCACGCTGAAAAAATGTGCACATTAAATGCGGTAATAATGGTATAGGTTATCACAGATAAAACAATAGGACAGAAGTCTGAACAACGATATTACAAATTGCAATTGCCAGCTTTTGCCAGCAAATTATAGCTCCTAGTCTATAGATCGCACTGAGAGCTGGGAGGCTAATGTCATGAATATTTTTAGAACCATATAAATGGACTAGCAAAAGCCCAATGGATAAGCCTAGCTGATAAAGGCCCAGCTTAACCAGGGTTGAGATCACTGAAGCAAAGCGTCAGAACGCTAATCCACTTACAGGAATAAACTTGGAGGATTAATCGGTTCCTTATTTTCATGGAAATTCATTTGGGTTTCTTAGTAATTATTGGATTACATTAAAATTGTAACGCCCTATCCACTACAAACAGGGGTTGAAATCATTGTACAGGGGAGAGGGAACAGACATAGACTGTTGCTCTGCAAAAAGTATAGAGGATCAGGTAACCAAGAAATACAAAAACTTTGCCAAAATAAGCAGAGAAAATAAAACAATCATGGATATAGGCATTGCACTTGGCCAAACCATATTAAAAATCTAGTGTCCCCCTATTCTTCCTCTCTCTTTCTCTCTTTCCCTCTCTTTTACCTTTAGTTTGTAGTTTGGGGTTTCTGGACTTTTTTGGTTGACCAAATTCACACGTTAACCTGTTTTAATTGCTCCTTTTCTTGCTTCAATGTATGCCATAATACTCTATTAGTCTATTTAGTTTTGCACTTTTATACCCTTATCATTCCTTTCCATCCCTTTTCCTATAGTCGCATTACAATCCTTGAAAAGTCCTTTTAATTTGTGTTGTGCATGTGATTTGAGTTATGAAGATTAGATAATTAGCAAACAGTTGGAAAGGTTCCAACAGGGCTATAACCGTAGATTTTACAATAGGAGCCCAGTGCTTCAATGAAGGTTTTCGCACTGAGGTATAGTCCGCTTTGGTCGGGGGCTATCGACCTCTTGGTTTTGTCCTCTCAAGGCAACACTTGCCCCAAAAGGCGCCTTAGTTAAGAAGGAGCGAACTCCCCCTTTTATGGCCTTCCCCGGATCCCGACTTAGCCGATGTGGGATGCTGGGGCGTGGAACATTTCCAACACAAACTTATCGTAATACATTTTTATATATTGTAATTGAGTGAAACACTTGTATATCTTAAACACTAAGAGAGTGGAGAGCTTATTTTGTGAGGGTCTACTAATTCAATCTACTTTCCTTTTGAATAAAATTGCTTATTTTGTGAGGTAGCAGTTTTTGGCTGAAGGGCTTTGGAAGAAATAATTAGAAATTTGATTGGACATGATTGGGAAGCTATTTGAGATGAAAAAAACAAAGAGGAGAAAATGGGTTTTTGATGAAAATGCAAAAAAAGGGAGGTTTAGTTTCTTCTTAAGGAGAAGAAAAGAAAAACAAAATGAGTCTATTCTTAGAATATGGAATGAAAAGGCAACTAAGCAAATTTGCTAAAAAAAAATAGAAATCAAAGCCTTAATTTTCAGGCTAGGTTTTAGAAATTAGAATTTTAAAAGCTTAAAGAGTGGAAGTTTGAAATAAGTTTGATGCAAATGGAAGGAGAAAAAGTAGAAATCAGAGAAACGAAAAATAAAACTTTGCTCAAAATGTGAAAGAGTGGGGAAGAGAATTTGCCTTGAGTTCCATGTATGTGAGTGTTGGTAAGTATGCAATAGACCAGAGAGGCTACTTATGGAAGGGAGAGGGGGTTACAAAGTTTTGTAAAAACTTAAAAAATGCAAAACTAAAAAGAAAGAAACCAAGGCAAAATAGGAGAAAGAGGGTTTTTATCTTTTAGTAAAAGGAAATACAAAAAAAGGAATTCTAAAAGAATGTGACCAAAAAAGAGTGGATATTTTAGTGAAATAAAGAAAGTGACAAGGAGGTTTTAGTGGTTTAAAAAGATGGTTTTATAAAAGAGAAGCTATTAAGTAGTGGCTCGAAATCTTAAATTTTTTTTTATTCTTGAGTTTTGTAAAAATTTAAAAAAAATGCAAAACTAAAAAGAAGGAAACTGCAGGAAAATAGGAGAAAAAGAGTTTTTATCCTTTAGTAAAAGAAAATACAAAAAAGAAATTGTAATAGAATGTGGTAGAAAAAGGCTGAGTATTTTAGTGAAATAAAAAGGAAAAAAGTGATAGAGGAGGGTTTTTGGTGGTTCTGTAAAAGAGAAATTATTAGGTGGTGGTCATAGGTTGGCATGAAGAAAAGGAAAAAATGGGAAAAGATAAATATAGTTATTTTGCAATATTGGTAACTGTTAGTCAGAGTAAAATACAAAAAAAAAATCATATTAGGCCAATGGAAATATTCCAACTTTAAAGGGATAAACTATATTTTTGCTAGATATTTTTAGTGCAATGCAAGTACAAATGTGTAAAAAAAATAAAAAAATATAAAATATAAAATATTTTTATTTTATAAGGAATGCACAAAATGTATATGCATACAAGAAAGAATCAAAAGATTAAGATTGTGCAATAATAAAGATGGATAAAAATACATAGTACCTAAAACTATGTAATAATTGAAAAAAAATAATAAAAAAAATTAAAAATAAAAAAATTAATAATAAAGATGAGCAAATAAATCACAAAAAAATCCATAAATCTTATTCAAGCAATTTTAAACTAATTTAATTAAGATTAATTATTCTAATTCATTTCTAATAAAGTAGAAATGGTCTTTAATATCAATTAGCTGATTTTTAGAATTTACAAAATTAAGCTCAATATCCCTTATATGAATATAATCTCAGATGAAATGATGTTTAATCTCAATATGTTTCATTCTAAAGTATTGAATAGGATTTTTAGTTAACTTAATAGCATTAATATTATTACAAAGTATAGGGATATGGTCAAAAATTCAAACCATAATGTGCAAGTTTTTGCTCTATCCATAATACTTGTATATAGTAACTTCCAATTGCCATATATCCAGCTTCAGTTGTGAAAAGAGCCATTTAAGCTTGCTTTTTACTTTGTCAAGAAAAATGGTATTGGCTTAGGAAATAACATACTTTACTAATACTTTTCTTGTCTATCTTACATCCAGTAAAGTCAACATTGAAGTATCTAGCGAGATCAAAGCAGTCACTTTTAGAATATCACAAATCAAAATCTTTTGTATCAAGTAAATATATAAAATTTCTTTTCACAATCATAAGATATGATTCTTTGGGATTAGATTGATACCTTGTACATAAGTAAAAATTAAATATAATATCTGGTTTACTAACTATTAAATAAAAAAGAGATCCAATTATATCTCTATACCACTTCTCATCCACCAATTTAGCATTTTTATCTTTATCAAGTTTAGTAGATGGACTCATAGGAATGTTAAAGTTCTTTGTATTTTTTATTTTAAATCTTTTTAGGAGATCTTTAATGTACTTAATTTAATTGATAAAGATATCATCTTTAATTTATTTTATTTAAAGTTCAAGAAAGAATACAAATTCTTTTATCATGCTCATTTTAAATTGAGATATTATTTTATTAATGAAAAATCTTAATTTTAATATAATTATAATATTTTTTATATTTTAAAAAATTAAAAAAAAATTAAAATAGAATGACAAGTTCACACTAACTCTAGTGGCAACATTTTCCTTTAGAACGGATCCGTATAAAGTACAGGACGTCTCTATACTTTTTATTTATATCTAGCTACTCAAATCGACTTTTGCTACTGCATGGATCAGCTTTTGGCTTTTTTTTTCCCCGCCGAAACTTCTCCTTCATTTCCGCTTTTGCCGAATTTCTCTTTCAATTCTATCCTTCGCTGAGTTGTAACGCACTAATGCTGTTGCGGTGGAGCGGCATTCCAAGTAATTTCCATCTCTTTGCTATTTTTTTTTTTTTTTGTGTGGAACAATAAAAATGATTGACATGGTTGTTTCTCTCAAATACACGGACTGAGGCCAGTAGTTGAAGTACAGTAAAACCTCCACAAATTAATAATATTAGATTTATAAAATTTTATTAATTTAGAGAGATATTAATTAATTGATAAATTAATAATTTATTAATTTAAAGAGTATTTTTTTGATTTAGTGAGTATAATTTAATTACATAAAAAATTATTATGTATATCATTAATATATAATGTGTATGTATCATATTTTGTGAAATAATTTAAAAAAAAAATCATTGGACATATATATTTATGAAAATAAATAAATGATTTTCATTGTTTTTAGTACTTAAATAATATTAATTGTATTAACTAATTAAATAAAGTTCAATACAAGTCACTTGCATATGTGATTCATTGTACTAGAACTAAATACACATTCAACATATGATAATGAAGGGAACTACTATATAAACAACATAGAAAAAATTCTTAAAATCATACCCAACAATGGCATCTCATCTAAAAGGTATTCAGAAATCAACCATGACTGATCAAATACGTAAAGCATTATGTGAGTATAAGAGAGATCACCCCACATGCACTTAAAAAGATTTACAATAATGGCTTGATGAAAAATATCATTTGAAAGTTAGTAAAGGTACAATATCAAACACTCTCAGGCGATTATCTGGATACCTTTCGGCTAACTTTAGAAAAAGGAGGGGATACCAAGTGACACAAATCAGCAAAATTTTCAGAAATGGAAAAGGTTGTTTATGAGTGGTTTCTCCAATACCAATATCGTGTGAATATAACTGGAGATCTAGTTTTAGAAAAGGCAAAGCAGATGATGAAATTTTTATATCTTTAACAACCTTCTGAGTACAACATTTCTCAAGGTTGGCTTGAGAAGTTCAAATTAAGACATGGTATCAAGTTATTTCATCGTTTCAAATAAAGTGGTTCGGTTGATACATAAGACATGGAGAAGAAATTGGAGTCTATAAGGGAAAAAATAGAGCAGTTCCCTATGCAAGATGTTTTCAATATGGACGAAATTAGTTTGTTTTACAGGTTACAAGCTGATCATTCTTTTGCAATAAAGCAACTTGAAGGAAGAAAACAGGACAAAGAAAGGCTTACAATTGTTATTTGTTGCAATGAGGATAACTCATAAAAAATTTCTTTATGAGTTATTGGAAAGTATGCAAAGCCACGTTGCTTTAAGAATGTCAACATGAATAGCTTGAATTGCCAATACCGTGCCAACAAAAGAGCATGGATGACTAGCATGCTTTTTGACAAATTTAGTCATTGGCTGGACCAGAAAATGCATGGTAAAAGAATTTTATTGGTGGTAGATAATTGTCCAGCCCATCTAAGAAATATTGAAGGTCTACGAAATATTGAGTTATTTTTTTTTCCACCTAACATGACATCAAAAATCCAATCATGTGACACTGGGATAATGTCAGGACCTAATTCCCGAATCCGTGACCGGCGTAGAAGGCCACCCGTAGGAAACCTCCTACAAGCCTAACCATGCATCTTATTCCATAACTACACTATTATTTC
>JANHAO010010866.1:0-17387 GCA_026873985.1 Saraca asoca | reverse complement strand
AATAATTAAATTGCCATTAAAACGTAATATAATGTATGCAAACAATCATCCCATGATTGGCTTCTAGGGCATACACCAACACTACTACCATAACCTTTACCAAAAGATCCTCTATCTCCCTCTCTCCCACCAAACTCAGATGGTAGGCCTGTTGCCACTGGAGATCAGGGTAAAATATTTCCTAATGCACCCCGTGGTCCTGTTGCCACTGGGTAGGCCTATTAAATAATGACATTCTCTCACCATATGACCCATCTGACCACATCTAAAGCAAGCTCTGCCTTTCCCTTTATCAATCCTCGAATGAATTTTTTCATAAGTCTATCACAGTCTTGGTGCCTCAAGTCTAACTAGAGTAGGATAATTAGACCTAAATCCTTCAAAAGGATAATGACTTGAAAAAGTGACACCTGCTGGTCTCCTACTTGGATTACTTCTACTTGGGTCTCGTGGTGGGGAAGTGTATATCAGGCCCTCATGAAGAAGGTGCACCAGAAGTCAAAAATGATGGTCTTCTAGAATCTCCACTTATACCCTCATTTCTTGATCTTGTTCTCACACTACCTTGAGTCACTCTTTCTTTCTTTCTTTTCATAAACCTCATTTCTAATTCTATGGCTTGGTTATAAACTTGTTTATACATAGTACCCTCAGAAACTTGAATAACATAGAAGTAATTGTCATTGAGGCCATCAACAATTTTCCTAGCCTTGTCCCTATGTGTAGGGATCATGTGCCTTAAAACTGAGATAAGTGAAGAAACTGGGAACATACTCGGAGATTGTTAATCCTTTTTGCTTAAGATTGTTAAATTCTTACAATTTAGCATATTGTTGCCTTTTGGGAAAGAATTGTTATGGGAAAGCTATATGGAATATTTCCCAAGTGTTTGCTCTTTCCCTTGTTGATATATGACTTTCCCAGTCTCAGTACCAGTCTACAATAGATCTATCAAGCTAGAATCTAACCAACCTTACAGCAACATCCATTGAGCACTTAAGGATCCACCACAAACACTCAATCTGATCCAAGAATAGAAAGGATCCACCAAAGACCCAATGCTTAAATAATGAAGAAGCTTGAGCTTTGAAACTCTTGGAAGTAGTTTCTAAAGTTCATAGACATTGGCCCTATATGAGGTGGAGAGTGATGGTAAATGTATTTTTGGCCCTTCCTAACATTTTCTCTAAAGTTTTTGTTGGGTTAATTCATCGATGAACTCATTTATAACTTTGCAAATTTCTTGCCCATGCCAGGGCATCTAAAGTAAAAGGGCCAATTGAAGCTCTAGAAATGGAAAGAGCATTTGTCTCAAGTTAAAAAGTCTCCAATTGCACTTTTTCACATCCAAACTTGCCTCGACCTCTAGCACAATCTCAACCTCTAGCTTTACATTTGCCTCAAGGTGGTGATGGTGAAAAGGATGGTTCATGTGAAGCTCTCTTAGACACTTTTTCATATCGACATCCAATATGAGCCAGAGATCTAGTCCTAGGCGGCATCTCCCTATTATCAAGCAGAAAAATTAGTTTATGCAATATTCAGATATGTATATATGTAGAAATTAAAGATTTAGGAATTGTGGAGATTTTCAACATATTTCATGGAGTGAGTATCAACATATCCTTATTCATGTTTTATGTCCCTGGGCACACTAACACAAAATCAATATGTATATCACCATTTTAGTAGTTGGAGACCTTTAATTATGCACCTAGACTTTAGATCATGTTTTGATATCAACTTTGTTATACCTTGATTTATGACACATGACCAGTGTAGAAAGTCACCTATAGGTACCTCTCTAAAAGCTCAACCATGCAGTAAAACTCTTGAGGTTACACACCTCCTATGTGGAGAAAGATTAGACAAATACAAAAAATGTAGGACATGAAGATAAGTCTAACAATACTGACACATTTATCAAATATTTTATCAAATTTCTAGCAAATATCCAGCAAAATTTCCCCTATTTTTTAGGCGTTGGGCACTAGCCCAATACGATAGCTAAGGGTTATATAGCCTACTCACAACCTATATAGTTAAACAAAATACAACAAAAGCCTAGACACCACAATATACACAGTATACTGAGCTACAACTAGACACAAATACATAGATGACTCAACTCTACCAACTGCCAAAATACAACCATCAATATGCATTCATGCTCTGCAAAGGAAGTATACCCAATCAAGGAGCAGACTGAAATCCAAATGGATGTGAGTGAACAGCGGGAGTGGTCTCATGCTCTGAAAATAGAAAACAAAATGGAGTAAGTTTCTTAAAAACCCAGTGAGCAAGTAATCCTCCAAGAAACCAATGGTTAGTTTACAAATCATGTTCAAATGCAATGTAGTAAAACATTCATATACATAGATATAAATATTAGCTTGTAAACATCTTACTAAATTTGAAAGCCTCAATTCATTAAGAAAAATAATTTTAATAAGTATATCAATCATCAAATCAAAAGAAGAAATAAGTACAACATTTTTCAGGATACTCATCAAACTGTAAAGCAAAGAAATCACTTAAATCTCTCTTCTATCTCAAATAATTGAATGATAGGAAAATTTCAAAGTTTTCAATGTACGAGTGGAATCCAATGGGTAATTCCTAAAGGCAACCTTACTTAACAGATATTAATCGTCATCATTCACCTTATTCTTCTAACAAATATTCTCTCCTTATTCCTGTAATAGATATAATTCTATTCACATGTGCACTTAAGAGTTTTTCCAAAGGAATTTCCAAAGGATCCATGCAAAAGAATGCAATATAAAACCAAGAAGGAGATATCCATTCTTTAAATAAAATTCATTTGCAAATCAATAAATATCAATACAACATTTCATCATTTTCCATTTCAATTATATTTTCACAAGGTTCGAAGTAATTCAAATTTAACATATGAAACAAATTGGCTTTCAGATAATAAAATAGTGCTAGTCTCAAAGGATTAAGCTTTCAATACCAAAGCTATACAAATATAATTTATCATATCCAAAACATAAAATTTCAAGTGTAAAATATCCATAGGAATTCATCAAGTTTCAAAATTTTCATATAATATAAATTCAAATTCAACTATCTCAAAACCATACTTTTGCAATACTAAATTTTAAAAAGAATGATGGATTATCCACTCACCTTAGTTAAGTCTTTGGGAAACAATTTTTCTTTTTTTTTAGGTGGAAGAGCCAATACAACAAATGGATCCCAAGAAGTGTATCAAGCCACCAAATTGGGAATTGGTATTCAATCTAGAAATAGAGCATCACATAACATGAATTAGTCTTTAAAATAATTTAAGACCTCCTATTAAATTAATCTCACCCTAAGCTCACACTAGCCTAATAACACTTAAGGTTTCCAATTTGAAGGTAAAAAACAAGAATACATACCAAAGGTTCTTCAATTGATTTAACGTTGAGCACAATTTCTCTAGATGTTAGTGGAAACTACCCCAAATAGCTATTCATCTACATAAATTCAAGATTTCACAATTTGGGGGTTAATGTTCAATGAGCACTTATCTTTGAAAATTTAGGAAAGAATTTGCATAGCATGGAACCAATGCTCTAAGAAGACTCATCAATCACTAACTTAGAGGTGGGTAACTTAGAGTGAGCCAAGTCATTGTCATTAGCAATGGAATGAAAGGGCATAAGACAGGGCAACAAGCTCCACTACAAGCATCCAAGCTCTAACTACTATTGTGGCTGGCTTAGCAACTTCAAACTTTGAGCAACAATAGAGAGTAGCGTGGATGGTCATATCTCTCGGTGAAGGATGGAACTCGAAGCAAAGAAGCTGTTATTTTGTTAGCTCTAACGCTACTCTATTGATGTTGGGTGAAAGACATTGCATAAGGTTGATCGGTAGAGGTTATACGTAGTGGCACTCAACATTGAATGGTGAAGACCCACAGTGTTTCTTGCGGCCAAATGAGTTGCAGAATTAAAGCCAATGGAAGGCATAAACAAGGTTGGTCTGGAGGCTCTTCGGCAATGTGCAAGAGAGGAGAAGAAGCAAAAACAAGCTGGGGATGGTGGAAGCCAAAATAGAGAGGGAGAACGATGATTGAAGAAGATGAAGAAGAAGAAAATGAAGAACAAAAGCAGAGCTATTCGGGAGAAGAAAGAAGAAAAAATTGCTGAGGCCTGGGGTCAATGCCAGACAAAAAGAAAAAGGGAAAATTACCCTTTAACCATAAAATACAATTTAAATACTCACTATAATACACTTACTTATATTATTTCTCTTTGAAAAAAGTGTTAAACTATAAATTATGTACAATTAACACATAACTTCATAAATTTATTACTAGCTTAATTTATTTATTAAAGTGTTGCAATTTTAGTTCAAACTAAAGCCCATATGATAGTTGAGATCCAATCCTACAATTTTCATGAAGGGCCCAAGGGCAGACTACATTATTTTGATTTATTATAAGGCTATGAACTAAAGTGTTTAAATCTATTATGAGTTAAACTATCCTAAAAAAGTTGTTTTAGTTTTTAGCCCATAAACTAAGTTAGGAATTAAGTTTTTATGCAAGGTTAAGGCCATTCGAAAGATAGGGGATAGACCTCCATTTCATATGAAGAGAGTCACATCTAATTAGGCCTCCTTCCATCCTTAAGGTAGTGCATTAAACCTATAAAAAGATAGTTGAGCCTCATTTGTAACAACTTTTAGATCATTTATGTATTGTCTTTGATTTTTGGAGAAGAGGAGCTTTGCTAAGGCAAGACTCCAACCCTTAATTGAGTTTTCTCTTTTCCTTTTTATTTTTGTATTAATGTGTAGTTGAATTCTTATCTCAATCTAAGAAAATTTCTACACCATTTATTCTATTGATTGTAAGACTTGTTTTTATTATCAGTATATTCACAATTTGATTCTCTTGATTCTCTATTCTTATTACCTATAATTGTTATGGATTGTTGACTAAGGGGTGCATTAATTAATTATTCAAAATGATTTGATGCTAGCTAAACTCCCATAACCAATTTCATTATTTATGGCTATTTTGTTGTGGGGTAGCAATAGGGTTTTGATAAGCTAATAGGGTGAGTCAATTCTCCTAGAAAATTAAGAATAATTAATTGGTGTTTGCTAGGGTAATTCAATTAATGAGACTTAGTATTTTCAGGACTTAATGTTATTAGTAAATTAGTTGGGGTGGTAGGCTTTCACTGATTTAATAATAAGTGTCAATTGGGTGCTGGGCTTAGTTGACTAAATTAGGGAGAAATTAATAAGGTTTAATTAGGTGTTGAGGTTAATTAATATCTTAGCTAAGTGATCAAAGTGGTAATAAAACAATAGTGTCAAGGATTAGTCAATGAAATAGTTGCAAGAATCTCCTAGATTAAGTTTTTCCTTATCAATTTTCACTTTTTCTTACTTCTATTTAGCTTGCGTTCTAATTGTTTGATTTAATTCCTAGCCTATTTAATATCCAACCCCCTCCCTATTTTATTACATTGTAACACATAAAAGTCAATTTCTAACTTCTTTAGACATGACCTAGATTTACCCTCACTGTTAACTTAGATATTTCAATACTATTTTTAGTCGGTTTCCATAGCCGTCAATAAACAAGAATTTGAGTATTATTTAATGGACACAGCATCTTTAGTGGAGAAGAAAATCAACTTCTTTAGTGGAGCAGAAAAGAAGTTAGCTTTTTATTATAAAAAAAAAAAAGGACTTCTTTTCTCTAACCAATCATTAAAGATGTCGATTTCTTATAAAAAAAATTGACTTCATTTCTATAAAAAGAAATTTTAATTTTTTTTATATTTATGAAAAAATATTTAATTTTTTGTATAAATCTTATTTGAATTTTTGTCCAATTTTATTTATGAACAAAATTATTATCGAATCATTAATTTTTTTCTATTTACAATCAAATAATTCAATTTTATTAAGACTAAAGAATAATTCAAGAACTTAAAGATTATTTAATTGGATAAAATAGGTCATAATTTCAAATATTATTTAATGGATACAACATCTTTAGTAAACGAGAAAATAAGTTGATTTTTTTTATTAAAAAAACTGACTTTTTTTCTCCCATTAACCACTAAAGACGTTAATTTTTTATTATGACAAACAAACTTCTTTTCTCTAAAAAAACATTTAATTTTATCAACTAAAGAAAAAAATATATTTAATTTTTTCTTCGAGTATTACTTGAATTATCTTCTCTAATTTTGTTTATAAACAAAATTATTCTTTAATAATTAATTTTTTGATTTCCAAATAAATAATTCAATTTTATCAAGACTAAATAATAATTCAAGAATTTAAATATTATTTAATTGGATAAAATAATTCAAGAGTTTAATATTATTGAACAGACATGACATTTTTGGTGGAGGAAAAAGAAGTCAATTTTTTATATAAAAAACTCAACTTTTTTAATGGAGGAGAAAAGAAATTGATTTTTTATAAAAAAAAAATAACTTCTTTAGTGCAGGAGAAAAGAAGTCGAATTTTTTTTATTAAAAATATTGATGTCTTTAGCTGAAAAAAAGTAGGCCTTCTTTTTCTCTAAAAAAAGTACTTAATTTTTTTTATCTATTTGTAAATAAAGAATATTTAATTTTTTATACAAGCCTCATTTGAATTATTTTATCTAATTTTATTTATGAATAAAATTATTTTCTAATCATTATTTTTTCTATTCTCAAACAAATAAGTCTATTTTACTATGACTGTAAAATAATATGAGAATTTAAATATTATTTAACTTGTTAAAATAATTTAAAATTTTAAGTATTATTTAATGGACATATCATCTTTATTGAAGGAAAATAGAGATCTGACAGTTATAAAAAATATATATCCAACTTCTTTAGTGTAGGTGAAAAGAAGTCTGTTCTATAGAATAATCGACTTCATTTTTTGTAAAAAAAAAAAAACTATTTAACTTTTTTATCTATTATGAACAAAAAATATTTAATTTTTTGCATAAGTCTTACTTGAAGTATTATGTCTAATTTTATTTATGAACAAAATTACTATTTAACCATAAATTTTTTTTATTTCCAATCAAATAATTTGATTTTACTAGGATTACAGAATAATTCAAGAATTTAAATATTATTTTATTAGGTAAAATAATTCAATAATTTAAATATTATTTAATGTACACAACATCTTTAGTAGAGGACAAAATTGATATTTTAAAAAAATTGACTTTTTTAATGGAGGAAAAACAAAGTTAATTTTTTTATTAAAAAAATTGACGTCTTCAATCTTTTCTCTAAAACAATATTTATTTTTTTTATCTTTTCATTAACAAAAAATATTTAATATTTTTTACAAAACTTATTGAAATTATTTTATATAATTTTATTCATGAACAAAAGTATTCTCTGATCATTAATTGTTTATATTCCCAATCAATTAGTTCAATTTGTCTAAGATAATAAACTAATTCAAGAATTTAAATATTATTTAAATAGATACATTAATTCAAGAATTTAAGCATTATTTAATGAATATGACATCGATTATTTTATAACAAGCCAACTTCTTTTCTTTAAAAAATATTTAAATTTTTTGTCTATTTATAAAAAAATATTTAATTTTTTCTACTAGCATTACTTATATTGTTTTGTCTAATTTTTTTTGTGAGCTATTTTTAATCATTATTTTTTCTATTCTCAATTAAATAATTGGATTTTACTAAGACTACAAAATATTTCAAGAATTTAAATATTATATAATTGGATAAAATAATTCAAAATTTTAAGTATTATTTAATATACATAGTATCTTTAGTGGATGAAAAGAAGTCAATTTTTTATAACAAACCAACTTCTTCTCTCCAAAAAAATATTGAATTTTTTGTCTATTTGTAAACAAAAAAATATTTAATTTATTGTATAAGCTTTGCTTCAATTATTTTATTTAATTTTATTTATGAATAAAATTATTCTCTAATCATTAATACTTTTATTCACAATCAAATAATTTGATTTTACTCAGATTACCAAATAATTCAAAATTTTAAATATTATTTAATTGAATAAACTAATTTAAGAATTTATATATTATTTAATGGAAACGGTGCTTTTAGTGGAGGAGTAATCCGTTTTTTATAAAAAAAAATGACTTCTTTAATGGAGAAGAAAAGAAATCAATTTCTTATAAAAATAAAATTGACTTCTTTAATGGAAGAGAGAAGAAGTCGAGATCTTTAGAGAAAAAGAAGTCAATTTTTTTATTTAAAAAACTGACTTCTTTTCTCTATTTTTTTTTGTACAAGCCTTACTTGAATTATTTTTTCTAATTTTAAATATAAATAAAATTATTATTTAATTATTAATCTTTTCTATTCTCAATTAAATAATTTAATTTTGTTAAGATTAAATAATAATTCAAGAATTTAAAAATTATTTAATGGACACAACGTTTTTACAAAGGGAGAAAAGAAGTCTTTAGTTGAAAATAAGTCGGTTTTAAAAAAATGGACTTTTTTCTCTAAGAAAAATATTTAAGTTTTTGCCTATTTGTGAACAAAAAATATTTAATTTTTGATACAAGTCTTACTCAAATTATTTTATCCAATTTAATCTATGAACAAATTTATTATCCAATCATTAATTTTTTTTCTATTACCCATCAAATAATTTTATTTTATTACGATTGTAGAATTATTCAAGAATTTAAATCTTATTTAATTAATGAACACGATGCCTTGAGTGGAGAAGGATAGAAGTCAATTTTTTATTTTTATAAAATCCTATTTCTTTAGTGGAATAGAAAAGAAGATTTTTTTTATAAAAAAAATTGACTTCTTTTCTCCTGTTGACTACTAAAAATGTAGTTTTTTTTAGTAACAAACCAACTTCCTTTCTCTAAAAAAGATAAAGAGAAAGATATAGATTATAATTTACTTTGTCATGTATGGAGAAGATGACCAAGAGAATAAGAAAGATCAAAAGACATAGTACATGTAAAAGAATTAGAAAGATCAAAAGACACAGTACATATAGATTAATTTTTTTACTAGCCTCACTCGAATTATTTTCTCTAATTTTACTTATAAACAAATTTATTCTCTAATCATTAATTTTTCTAATTTCAATCAAATAACTTGATTTTATTTCAAGAATTTAATTTTTATTTAATGGACACAATAATTTGTGTGGAGGAGAAAAGAAGTTGATTTTTATATAAAATATAAACTTCTTTTCTTTTGACCACTAAAAAAAATCATTTTTTATAATAAACCGAATTTATGTCTCTAAAATCATATTTAATTTTTTTATCTATTTATTTTTGAATTATTTTTTCTAATTTTATTTATGAACAAAATTATTTTCTAATTATTAATTTTTCTATTCTCAATTAAATAATTTGATTTTACTAAAACTACAGAATAATTCAAAATTTTAAGTATTATTTAATTGAATAAAATAATTCAAGAATTTAAATATTATTTAATAGAAAAATAATTCAGAAAATAATTTACTTTTGGGCTATTTATTTGTGAAAATTATAATATATTATCTTTAAAAAAAGAAAAAATAATTCAAAATAAATGAGATATAGTGTGAGGGAAATATGAGGAGTAAATAAAAATTAATGCATCAGTACTTACTAAAAAAACTGACATAGAAAGTCTATTATTTATAAAAAGTTTTCATAAACCTGACTGTTATTCTTGTTCTCTTACTGCTTTTAAATCGATCCTAGATTTCTTCCTCTCTATCTTTGGTGATTTGAAGGCACTTTTTGTCTCAATCTCACTTTCACTCTCATTCTCACTCTCACTCTCCTATTGACCACAAAAGCCTACCTCACTCTCACTCTCCCTCTCTCAATAGTTTGAATCGATCTTATTTATCTTGTTCTCTCTCTGTTTCTAAGTAGCCATTGCTTTTCTTTTTTAATTTTATTAATGATTGATGCTATGTCAAAGAGATGAATTGTGTGCCCTAGATTTTTTTAATTTTAAATCATACCAATTGAAAGATTTTTTTAATTTAAAGCCCTTACACTCAAGAAGAAATTGACAATAATTTGATATCAATGGTTGGGCTTTTTCCAACTCCATTCAGTAAAATAATGTATAAACTTGTTAATTTGACATGTTTTGATTTTAATTTAGTTTTGTCATATCTTGAATTTTTTTATTGATCAAAAAAATGTTTGAAGTTGTTGAAATTGGAATTGTGTTAGGTGATTGTAGATTTTGGTTTGATAGTTGTTTATGCAAAAATGCAAATAGTAGTAGGTTTCTATAAAAATGTAACTAGCTAGCAACAGATCTCTAAAAAGAAAAATGTAGTTAGTGGCAATTTTTTTTAAGGGAAAAGATGCCAATTTTTATAAAAACAAAAAGTCAACTTCTTTTTGTCCAATAATGATGCTAGTTTTTACAAATAACTAACGTCTTTATTGGTCATTAATGGTTAAGAAAAGACGTTAGTTATTTTGTAAAACCATTGTCTTTAGTTGCTAAGAAAAGATGTCAGATGTTTTTAATGGAAGAAAAGATGTTAGTTATTCATAGAAAACCAACATGTAAATTTATTTTTTACATAAAAAGACATTAGTTATAAATTAGAAACTAAAGTTATTTCTTATTTTACATGTCAATTAAGAATCCTACATAGATTGTTCTAGCCTACGACATCGCTTAGATAGACATCGATTTCCAAGCCGAAGTAGTATGTGTGAAATAACTGACATATAAATGTGTTTCTATATTAGTATTATATTGTTAGTTTTTTATCAATATTTTATTTATGTTGTATTGTTGTATTTTGCACTTTTTGCTTCTTCTTTTTATTTCTTTTGGTGGTTGAATTTGTTTATGTTGTAAATACTAGTGAAATTTGGATTTTTGGGTTGAATATGTGTATATTTGTAATATTTATATTGTTGGTTTTAAGTTAATATTTAGTTTATATTGTATATTCTACCTTGTGGTTTTTGTTTTTTTTTTTCCTGTTAAATCTATGCATGTTGTAAATATTGGTGAAGTTTGGGTTTTTATGTTCAATTTGTGTACACTTGTGATAGTTATATTCTAGGTTACATAAATAAGCTACAATATGAAATATTAAAAGGAAATAATATGTATGTACAAATAAGCCATATTAGGATAAATTAAAAAAAAAATTTAAGTAGAATAAGTACAAGAACATAGCTTCTAAGTTAGATAAATAAGCTAATTAGGAAATACTATAAAGAAATAATATTTGTGTAAAAATAATTTATATTAATTAGGGAATAAGAAGCCATCTGGTGAGACAATTAAAATTTTCTTGATATAGGTTTCAAATAAGATTTTGAGGTAAAAGAGAAATGTCATCTTCAGATGATAAGACTGAAGTCAACTCCAATCATAGATTGTCATTAGGTTTCACCCTCTTTTTCATCTTAAAATCTTATTTCAAATCTAAATGGAGAAAATTTGAACTTCTTCCTCATACAACTTATTCCTCAACTAATATTAGATTAAAATGTTGAACTATAGTTAAGAATTCAAGATTGAATTAGATGCAAATTAAATAAATTATAGTAAGACACAAAATAAAATAAAATAGACTAAAATACTTATAAAATAGATTAAAATAGATGGCTCATGACTTTTTTCATACAAATGTCATGACACACTTGTGGTAGTACACCTAGAGGTGATATGACCACTAGAGGACGGCGTGGTCTTAGGGGTCATGCTGTCTCCACACTTTTTCCCACCTCCACACCTTCTCCTCATCATCCTGTTATGCCTTCATTCTACCCTCAAGTATATTCACCACCCATCTCCACACCTAACTTACATGCCTTGTAGTTTGGTGGAGCATCCTCTTCCATAGTTCAATCTATTGCATTCTCCCAATAGTAGGCTATTAATTCCTCAGGTAGACTTAGAATGCTCAAGACTACACAAATATTTCTGAGTAGAAAAAAAAATCAAGCCTCCACTAATAGGTAGGGACACACCTACCATACTAAAGGTTTGATCCATGTCACTGAGCACTATAGATGCCTAGTAAGTATTCACAATCTTTAAATTTTTCTTGAAGTTAACTTTCTTTTCAATTTGATTCATATTTAATACTAATGCTTTGAAATGCAAGAGAACACATTGGGAAGGCTATCCAGCACCCTCGAGGTATTTAAGCACACCTACCACAAAAAGCAAGACAACATGTAGGTGGATTAGTGATCAGAAAGGGCTTATGTAAGTGTCATTTAATTTTTTTAAATTTTTTTAAATTAATAAATTACTATGAAATTTCTAATTTTTTAACTTTTATTCTTTTTAGGCTGCATCCACTAAATAGTCACCAAGGTTGAGAGAATTTGCAAAAGGAGTTCAAAGGAGGAAGAGAAAAGGGAGCAAAGAGGAAAAGAGGAAAAGGAAAATGAGACCATGAAAATTTCAACAAAAGGAATGTTGAATTTGTTGAAAAGACAACTTGTAACTCTTAAGTCCAAGAAGCTATAATCTATAATTTGTTTTGTCTACTTAAAAATAAAGAGGTTATGATGGTAACCAAAGAGAAAGATATAGATTATAATTTGCTTTGTCATTTATGGAGAAGATGACCAAGAGACTAAGAAAGATCAAAAGACATAGTACATGTAAAAGAAAATACTTCATCACTTTTCTCGACTATAACTCATGAGGTATTATCAATCTTTGAAGAAATTCAAATAATAAGCAATTGAAATATGAGGAACATGTGGAAGATAAACAATGGAGACAAGTTATAGATAAAGAGATCAAAATGATAAAAGAAGTGAAAGATTTGGAAATATCCCAATAGTAGTCTTGATACCATTGGAATCAAAAAGGTGTTCAAAATGAAAAACGATGTTAAAAGGAGATGGAAAGATGCTCAAAATAAGAGTTGTTTTTAAAGGACACAAATAAAGGCGAAAAGTTGATTAGGAGAAGATTTTTCTACTCTTTATTAGAGAGTACAATGCGAAAAATTTTTAAAAACCCCTCAAGTTTGAAGATCATGAATGAGATGAAGTTTTGGAAATGAAGAAATTCCAAGATTAAGAAGAAGTGTTAGAAATAATAATTTTATAATTTTTATGTGTTTAAATTTATATGTTTTCTAGTATTATATTATTAAGGTTCATTATCTATGAGTATGTATTTTGAATGTGAAAATATTTTAAATATAAAAAAACATGTATCTAGAGTGATTCAGATATGATGAGATTGATTTATAATTACTTAAGTGGTTATATATATCTTATTGTTTTTGAAATATACTATGCCAAGTAAGTGAACGTAAAATAACTACTCTTCCTCCGACAGTTTGAAGGTCGAATCCTGCAAGTGCCGAGGATCAGCCAACTGATTTTCGACCTAGCAGATGCCAAAGCTGAAAAAGAAGGAGGATGGGATGGCGACTCGAAAAGAAGGAGAAGGATGGCAAACATCAAAACGCTGAAACGACGCTGGCGAATTGAGGCTCGGAGATGGGTTTGGTGGGCCGACAAGCTACCGAGTTTTCGTCACCATGTGTGGCTTTCACTAGATAGGTATCGTAGCTTCTTCTGAGTTAGATGAAGGCCAAGAAACAGCTGGCTCTGCTTGCCGATCAGCACGACGGTTGAGCCAAGGTGGGAAGAAGACAAAGAAGGGTTTGCGTGAGGGGGAGAAAGAAAGTAAAATGAAAGAAAAGAATTAGAAAAAAATAATGTAAAAAAGTTTATATTTAATTTACAATAATTTAAGTTTTTGAAAACATAATTTACATAAATTAACTATACTGAATAAATATCAATTTTTAGATTTTTTATTAAAGCAAGTATAGTAATTTACATATTATGTAAATAAAGTGGTTAAAACAACATCTTAAACATACTCCAACATTATTGAATAAAATTTAAGATATAGATTTCATCATACAATAAAATAAAGTAAATGATTATTTAGTAGTTGAAATATTGACATTTCAAACATTTAAAATAATCATAAATAATAAATGATTTATTTATTATTTAAAATAATTCCTATCAAAATTATAATTTGTTTAAAACAAATTAAATAATTCATAATAAAAGAAATAATTTACATACACTATCATTAATTTTGAATCTAATTAAATAAAATGATAACATCATTTAATAAAACTTAGGATGTAAATTTTTGATGTAAAGTAACTATAATATTCCTTTAGTTTGCATAATAAATAATAGATCAAAAGATTTAAAAAAATATTAATCACTAAATTAAATTATCTATTTTCTAAAATACTTATTAATATAATTCACAAGTTTACAAAAAATTTGACATTATTAATTCTCAAATATAATCATACACTAAAACCCCTTTTTCAAAATATATATTTATAATTTTGTACATATAGATTTTAAATATTCATAAGTAATACCATTTAAAAAGAATTTTACAAATTTTCACTTAAAGATTTTTGGGCATTAGAATGATCTTATTAAGTAATTTATATTTAAGTGTGTAAAGTGTAAACATAGGAATTTAGAACCAAAATTTGTGTTGGATGATTGTAATTATGATATTTACTTGTTGTATTTTAGAAATACACTTGTTCTAGTTGAGTAAATTTAATTTTTTTATATGCATATATATAATATATAATCATATACATATAAAAAATGTTAGCTAGTTCAATCCTCCGATTTGATTGGTTGAACCGGTCCGATCATGATCCAGTCACCTTGTCGAGTCAAAGGCCAAGTCCAATTTGAAAACATTGGATTAGGCCATTCTTTCCACATCAACGTTTTTGTTTTTTACTTAATCACAATTTTTGTCCCTTTATATTTATTTTGGTCACATTTATTTCATTCTTTTCATGTTAGTTTTTTTTTTCTTATTTTAACTGGAGTTATGAACTTTGTAAAAAAATTATACTGATTTTGATTTTATAGAAATCAAAGTAGAATTTAATATTTTAAAATGACTAAACGTGAATAAAATGTATATTAAAGGGATAAAAACTGTAATTAAGCCTATAAATTAATTAATTTTTATTTTGGTACAAAATAACAATACCATCAGAAATTAAAACAAAGTCAATAATACCGTTGGATTAGTCTTCAAAGTCCAAAAAGTGTTTTCAGATTGTATGGCCCAGCAACATTGCTATTTCCGCTCCATATTTGCTCAGCAAAAAATTGATTAGCCCTACCAGTAGGATGAACAGCACATATTCATTAGGATTCTGGCATAGCTCATAATCTTCCACAGCTCCTTCACAGGGATAAGATCCCCTAAAAGGGCCACTACCACAGCAAGCTACACTCCCTTCTTTAAAACCTTTTAATAACTAAAAAAAAAAACCACAATATACAAATAGAACACAGCCAAAGAGAAATTAAATTATAGGCCACCAAAATTATTTTTTTTACCCTTACCATATTTTGAAGGATGCTTCATTACTTCAGTTTCTAAATCATAGAAATCAATAAGTGAATATTTGAACTCTTTTAGCTGTTTTTCTAGCTTTTGGAGGGCAATAGAAAGTGCATTATTATATAGCTTTGCAAGGGTAGAAGCTTCCTCCCAGCAAGAACCTGTTCCATTTGCAAGCACTTTCCCTATTGGAAGACATTCCGGAGGCCCTAAGCCAAGAAACCCAAATTTCCTTCCTCCTTTCTTGTATATTTCCTTCAAATCATAATTGTGGTTAAAAATTATATAGTTAATCTGAAATTTAGAGAAGAATGATAAAGAAAGTCGGACAATACCATTTTTAAGTTGTATTTACAATTGTTGTAATATTGTAATTATTACCATTGCAATAAAATACAAAAATGCATGTATATCAGTGTAATATTTTGACCTCAATCTTAGATTGCAATTTACGACTAAGGGCGAAGCATCTTTGTGGTTTGGGGTGTTTAAGCCACCCCAAAGTTTGAAAATTTTCAAATTAAAATTTTATACTTTTTTTTTAAATATTCATACTTTACCTCAAAAATTAAAATATCTTTACAAAGGTTCTTAATAATTGTATTTTATCCCCTCCAATAATTTTTATCTAACTTAGTTTCTATCAACAACTGCAATTTTGCTATTTTATACTATAAATACTATATTTATCAGCATTTTTTTTTTTTGCAATTGTAATTTTCATTAATTACATCAATTATAATTGTGGTCACAATTTAGAACCATGTGACAAATTGTGATTATGAAAGATAGCACAATTAATAGTAATTTTGTGATTGTAGAGTTCATAGTGCAACATGAAACCATAGTTGAGGATATCAAAAATGAAAAAGAATTCAAAGCAATTTTTTGCTTACTTGGATCACATTTGTCAGATTTCCAATCACCATATCTACATATTGGTCATGAGAATATGAAAAAAAGGCACTTCCAATCAATTCAACCAAGTAATCGTTAGTTCCTATGCTGATTAACTAAACAGCTTTAGACAGCAATTTTTCAGTTTCGGTTTCTGTTAGTCTCTGCCTCAGCAACTTCTGGACATTTTTGAAGTAAGCTAGCTGAGATTTGAGGTCTATCACCTGCAAAATCAAACAATTTATGCCCTAAAAGTTGGTTCAACATGTTAGCAAAACTTAAGTGCTAATGATCATAAACTGTAATGAAAGTGAGATAGAATGAATTACCTTCAACCATTGACGTCGGATATTGAAAAGCGAATTGCTCCGTACTCCACGTCTAGAGTTGTTTGAGAGCTTCCAATGCTTTGTTCTCTCTCCAAAATGATGGTGATTCTTTCTGTATGGAGTCTTAGATAGCATTGGGGATCCAAACCTTGTATTATATAAGGATTCTCGACCCATCACTGAGATATTCAAATAATTTGGTTATTAGGAGATAATGAACTTATCTTAACGATAATGAACTTTATCTTAAAGATAATGGACTTTATCTTAAAGCAATTGCAAATCCTTTAACTTAAGGATATGATATAAGCCATATCCAGTGGAGATATATCTCACATTATTTTAAAGATATTTCTCACATTCTCCCACTTGGCCAATATATATATCAGGATTTGCTAAAATAAGAAACAAATACATGAATCATAACAATAATTCCTCTTATAATGAGTATTACTTTTCATGTATCACATTGCATTTGCATCTTAATATTAGTCCAAAATACTGAATGAATAAACCCTATGTTTATTCTAGGTCCAAACTTTATTAACATTTCTCAAACAAAAATATGCATATAAAACAAAATGAGCAAAATCACAACTGAGATAGAGTTTCATTAAAATAACATTATTGATAACTCTATGAAAATAGAGTTATCTTAATGTTTCATTAAAATAACATTATTGATAACTCTATGAAAATAGAGTTATCTTAATGTTCCTAGACTTAAATTATTGAAGTATAAGAGTGATTCTTTGTAAATA
>JANHAO010010865.1:0-17354 GCA_026873985.1 Saraca asoca | reverse complement strand
GATTGATTTCAATCAAAATTTGAACAATATTAATGACAGTGAAATCTATATCATTGTAGATTTGTAGTTTATGGAAGAAAAAAAAATACATATATATGACAAAACTGCATTAGAAATTCATATTTGAAGTTATAAAATGTTTGACTGGTAACATTGACGTGTTAGACTTAATTACTTGAGTTGTAGTCCATATATTGTTGATGTATTCCAAGTTCTGTTTGTAGTCATCGTTTCAAATTCTAAAACTTCTGGACTTTGCTTACACGCTCTCTCTCTCTCTCTATTCTGCTTTCAAATGAATGTGATTTAGGATAAAGAAGAGAGAATCATCATGGTATATTAATTTGCTTCCAAGTTACAATGCTCATTGATAATTGATGTTTGCTTAATAATCCAAAGTATAAAAATTTACTTTTTCTTTTAATAAAAGAGAAAATACTCTATAATCATTGTTGTTGGTCAAATCATATTGTATTTTGTGGTGTACATGGGTTAATAATTCGACATTACTTATGAAAATTAGCCAGAGATCTTTCATGAATTCATGTGCGTGCGTTTCACTTTACACACACAAATGAAAATTTAAAAAAAAAAAAAAAAGCTTAATCATGGAGAATGATACTTACTATTGTTCCTTTTACAATTAGCATAATTCAAGGGAAAAAGAATATGCTTGTGTTTTGATAACTACAAAAGGACCAATCATACAAACTTGTTTTTATTTTATCAAAAATTATTTTTTATAGACAAAAATAATTTTCTCCCTAAAATAAAGCATATTATTTTCTGTCACACTCCCACATATAATATTGAATAAATAAACATTTTTTATTATCTTAAATAAAATTATTCTTATAAGAAATGTTTTTTTTTTTCCGAAACAAACCTACCATAAATTTCTTTCACTATTCCCTCTAAACATCGGAATGCAGATTTGAAGCTCCACTCAAATCATAGGTATCAAAGTTAAGTCCTCCTTCTAATAGGATAATGATAAATAAAATTTTGTTTTGAAAGCCTCCGAAAGCACACCTTAGTGGTTAACTATTAAATATGTTATCTTAGAGTTTTCATGTCTTATTAGGAACAAATGGCATGTGATCATAATTAATGACAAGAAAAAATTAGCTCTGAAAATCATTTTTCAAATATCATTATTTAGGCTTGATCATGAATAAATGTTTGAGTAAAAATCTTAAAATTCCTTTCCATGGCAAATACTTTAGGTCTAGAATTCCTTATAAGTAATATTTTAAATGCCATGAACTAATATATTCTCAAATGCAATAATTTAATTTTAATTTCATATAAAGTGGGCTTTAATTTCTACAGAAACTGTATATGAACGGGGAGAATTGGGCTATGAGAATTGAGAAAGATCAAGTTTCATATATTGCTGTTTGACCCAAAATTTATTTTCTATGTAAATATTAATTAATACTTCAAAACAAAAGAATAAACCAGTAAATATTAATACTTTTCTCTGATATATATTATCAGTGTCATGCTAACTCACTGCTTTTTCCTCTTTAAAAGCTTACAGTTGTTGTTGCTTTGCTATTTCTATTGAGTTTTTCTTTTTAAGAGTTCTTTTTACTTTTTTTTTTAACAGAACACTAATATGCACATGCAAAAGAATATAATAGTTAATACAATCCAATTAATTTAAAATAAAAAACTTCCAAAACTATTTTAACCGGATAAAATATATAGATCAAGTTATATAAAGAACATATAAAAAATATTTAAACACGACGAAAAGGAAATAAGAGGCTGCCGGCAATGTGATAAAAAAAAAAAAGAAAAAAAAACATTTGATTCGGGCAGGAGTGTCCACATTTACTTGCAATTAGGATACAAATGAATCAAGCAGGTGTGTTCAAGTTTGAACTTAGAAACAATAACTGAGTTCGAGCTCGGGCTCCAGCTCGAAATCATCAGAGTTTAAAAAATTTAAACTTAAATTTGAATCCAACTCAAATACAAACTTAAATAAATTTATATGAATAGTATGTTATTTAATTAAAAATTTTCATTGAATATAAAATATTCATATTTGAACTTAAGTATAGTTTAATATGAACCTAGATGAGCTTATACAAACTTACATGAATAATTTATTGTTTCATCCAAATTTAAACATATGAAAACTTGCTTTTTATGAATATACTAAGCACTCTAGATTTTTAGATCTCATTTTACATATTAATATAATATTTTTCTATGATCAAGCACTCTAGAGTTCGTTGTCAATTAACCTGAGATTTTTGTGAGCATTGTTGCCCAGCGAACTGAGCTCGCACTTTAGTGACCTGATGTCTTGATCCAGGGATCTCAAGCTCGATTTTTATTAGTCTGGACTTTGTTTGTTGGGCTTGTGTTAGCCCATTTGTATAGTTCTAAAAATACTTGTAATATTAGCCCTTTAGTTCTCAATTCATTCTGCAGACCGAGAGCTGTAGTCTGCTGACAAAAGTTTACACTTGCAGTCTATAGTATTGTCATTTTAGACTTCTGTCCCATCATTTTATCTATGCCAGGCCATGTATTTAAGGCGCACCTTTCATAGCCGTTGGCGTGTTAGCCTTGCTATTTGCTAGACCATTAGATCAAGAGTAGTTGATTAGTCTATAAGCTTATTGATGAGGTCAGGTGAGCCATATAAGGCGTGAAAAAACTTTTGTTTTTCAAAATGACTAGATAGGTGCATTGGCTGAGCCCCCCCATGTTTTTTATTATCTAGATCTTGGATGAGGCATGTATGGCTTGTTGCGTAGGAAGTTCCCATGGACAATTCCTTTCTGAGGATCTTGAGAAGTTTTGTACAAATTTCATATCCTCCTTATGGTGATGCTGATGAATTCAGCTTTTTCACCTTTGTTCTTTTGCCTTTTTGCAAGATGAGTTAACCATTTGGTTTCTTAGAACACACCGAGGGCAATAAAGCTGAGGGATGAGTTCTTAGCTTGGCAGGAGAATAAGAAGAAGCTTGAAAGTAGCCTGGCCAAAGTCTGAATGATGGACAACTTGCTCGTCTCATATGTTGATCCTCCAATCCATAGGAGTTTAGCTTCTAGAAGCCAGTCTCTCTCTTAGGACATGATAGCTGTATGCTTATTTTAATCTGTATTGTTGAATCTTCTCATGTAAATTTACCTCATCAATTGAGGTTTTTAATAATTTTTTCATAATCTTTTTGCTTTTCCAAGTATACCAAGCTGGAAGTTCAACAGGTTGCAAATGATAGCATGTAGATTGACATGAATGAGTTCCTACAAACCATGACTTGATAAACATTAGCTAAACGAATGCCCAATAAGTCAATTGACCTTGGTGAGCAAAGCATGATTTAATAGATATTAGTTAAGTACTAAGTAGGTGGTAAATGATAATGCATAAGTTAATATAAATGGACCTCAGCCAGCTAATTATGACTTAAAAGGATATATGCCAAGTTGAATGGCCAATAGATCGCATGAATGCAGTGCCAAGTAGTAGGTTACATTGATGCGGTGCCAAATAGTAGGTCGTATGAGAGCTGCGCCTTAATTAGCATAAGTTGAATGCTAAAGTAGGTCGCATGAGAACTGCGCCTTTGAGTATTAGGTCACATGAATGCAGTGCCAAGTAGTAGGTCGCATGAATGCGAGGCCAAGTAGTAGGTTATGCTTCAGTAATCGTATTGCTCAGTGGGTCACTCCACGGCAATCATGTTGCTCAATAGGTCAAGCCACAACAATCGTATTGCTCAGTGGGTTACGCTATAGTAATTATGTTGTTCAGTTGATCGTGCCACAACAATTGTGTTACTCAGTGGGTTACGTAAGTGTTCCTCAGCTAGCAGACCATGACAATGTATATTTGTCAAGTAAGATAATGTATGTTTGTCAGGTTGACCATGACAATGTATATTTATCAATCATGACAATGTATATTTGTTAGGTTGACCACGACAATGTATATTGGCTTGAGTAAGGCAATGTATATTCTTCGGAATTTCTTCAACAATGTATATTTTCTCATGCAAGGCAATGTATATTTGTCGAGTTAAGTGCCCAAGTAGGTCACACGGATGTGCCTCAGCTAACACAAGTCTGAATGGGGCAAGACCTCGCTACTGAATTAGTAGGATGAGAGCTCATTACCGATGTAATATTCTGTTGATAATTCATTTAGAGATTAGTAAATAAAAATTGAAGAAGATAATTTTACAAGATGAGTTGAGATTTATTAAAAATATGGCACAGATGTTTAGCATTCCGAGCTTGTGAAAGGTCACTCATTTCTGGCCTTCTTTGTGGCCTAATTATTGGAGCTATCCTTCTGGCACTCCTTGCTGTTTTCACCATTGCTCCTCTTCCTGTTTAGGTCGGAGTTACTCACCTCGTCCTTCTAATTGGACTCTTTTAGGCCAAAGGTCTCTTCCCACCTGACCTCTTTGGTAGCTTGTTCATAAAACTCACCCAAGTCTCTTACCAGAGACTTGTATAGGTTTTTATATAGCTTTTCATCTTTGTGGAGTCCTGTTAAGATTGCTGTTAAGATGCTTTCATCTGAAGGATGCTCCACATTATTGACCTCATGTTCGAACCTGGTGATGTAGTCTTTCAGCGATTCGTTCTTCCACTGGAAGACAGTTGCAAGGTGGCAGGATGGTGCGATCTGCCTTCTTGGCACTTTGTATTGATTGATAGACCTTCTTTGGCACTCTTCCTAGCTATTAATGTTATGACCTGGGAGATTCCTGAACCAAGTTCAAGGTAAGTCTTTATTGACAGTTGAATCTGGTCAACCTAAGTTCATAACTCTAAATTATAGATTGAATGTGAAAAAGAGAGAGAGAGAGAGAGAGAAAATAGGGAGACATCATAAGTTTTTAATGTGGTTCAGCTAAAGTTAACTTGATCCCTACGTCTACGGCTTTTATTACTCTTTGCTGAGTATTTTGTATTTGATGATTAATTGTCATGTACAATGATTTTGTCCCCTTTTATAATGGTTGGGGGTTACAGTTTGAATACAAATCTATAACGATAAGTATCTAGACTTGATTAGGATTACATAATAGATAAGGGTTAATGGCTATAACAGACCCCTATTAAAGTAGTAAATTGAATGGATTTCCTTAGACTGTCGGTTGCGGATGCGTGCTCTAATATGTGAGCTGGGCCTTGTTCTCAACAACTTAAGGTGGCTGCTTTGACCTATGTTAACCAGTGACCTTAGCTCATATTTAGCAACCTGATGTCTTGGCCTTACAACCTCAATCTTGGATGAGCTAGGTCTTTATTAGCTAAGTCCATCCATTAGGCTTTTACCAACTCATTTATACGACTCCAAAAAATACCCACAACATTAACCCTCAGCTCTCAGTGCAATCTGTGGACTAGGAGCTGTAGCTCACAGGTAAAAGCCATCAACTACGATCTGCTATGTCATTGTTTAGACTCTTGTCCTGTTGTTTTGTCTGTGCCTGCCCATGCTATCATTTTCGTATCTAATGCACGTATTTTTTCATAGTTGTTAGTGTATCAACATAGAGCCTCACTTTTTGCTAGACCGTTAAATCAAGGGCAGTTGATCAATGTCCTAATCTAACGATGAGGCTGATAAAGTTAAATAAGGAGAAGAGAACCACTTTTTCCTTTTTTCTTAGAAAGACCTGATGGGTGCATTGGTTGAGCCCCTCATATTCTTGATGGTCTAGATCTTAGATGAAGTGCTTTGGGGTGTGTATAACCTACTACATAAGAGATTCCCATGGATGATTCCTCTCTAAGGTTCTTGGGAAGTTTTGTACAGATTTCATTTCCTTATGGTGATATTGATGGGTTCATTTCTTTCATCTTTGTTCTTTTGTCTCATTGGGAAGGGAATAGGGAGAAGTTTGAGAGTAACTTGGCTGACAACTAAACAATGGACAGCTTGTTTGTTGGATACATCGATCCTTTAGCCCACAAGAGGCCAGTCTTCTTCGTAGGCTGTGATAGTTGTAGGTTTATTCCAATTAGCAAACTAATGACTTTGTCATTGTTAAGATGAATGTCTAAGTAGGTCTCATGAATGTAGTGCCAAATAGTAGGTCGTATACAGTGTTGAATAGTAGGTCACATGTGGTGTCGAATAGTAAGTCATATGTAATGTTGAATAGTAGGTCGCATGTGGTGTCAAGTAGTAGGTCGTATGCGGTGCCAAATAGTAGGTTGCATACAATGCCCTATAGTTGGTCATATGCGGTGTCGAATAATAAGTCACATGCAGTGTCAAGTAGTAGGTTGTATATGGTGCCGAATAGTAGGTTGCATATGGTACAGAATAGTAGGTCGCATGCGGTATTAAATAGTTAGTCACATGCGGTGTCAAGTACTAAGTCGTATGTAGTGCCGAGTAGTAGGTCGTCTACAGTGTCAAGTAGTTGGTCGTATGTAGTGTTGAATAGTTAGTCATATACAGTGCTGAGTAGTTGGTCATATGCTGTGTCGAATAGTTGGTCGTATACGGTGCTGAGTAGTTAGTCGTATGCGGTGCCAAATAGTTGGTCACATACGATGCTGAGTAGTTGGTTGCATATGGTGCCGAGTAGTTGGTTATATGCAGTGCCAAATAATTGGTCACATATGGTACCAACTAGTTCGTTGTATGTGATGTCAAATAGTTAGTTAAATATAGTGCTAAGTAATTGGTCGTATGCGGTGCCGATTAGTTAGTCGCATATGCTGCCAAGTAGTAGGTCACATGTGGTGCCAAATAGTTGGTCACATATGGTGTCGAGTAATAGGTCGCATGCGATGTCAGATAGTTAGTCGTATACGGTGCCAAGTTTTTGTAAGTATGTCAAGTTAAATGCCTTTTTCGGATTAGAAGGGCGATAGCGCACTTTTGGTATAGTATTCAGTCGAAAATTTATTCAGAGATTAGTAACCAGTCATAAAAATTTAAAAATTTAGATAAACAAACTTATATTCATTGATAATATGGACGGAGATGTTCAGCATTCCGAACTCAAGGAAACTCGGCTCCATCCATGTTTGTCAAATGATAAGATCCATTTCCTAAATCTTCCTTAATTATGTATGGCCCTCCCAGTTCAGACCTATGTCTCATCATTAGCCTTGTGAGCTCCAAGGAGGATGAAGCGCAACACGAGATCGCTAATTTTGTAGTGCCAAACTTGGACCATCCTGTTGTAGTATCTTATGACCCATTGCCGATAGGTTGTAACTTTGAGATGTGCTATTTCTCTAGTCTCTTTTGCGAGGTCAAGGTTTACAGTGAGTAATTGTTATCCTCTGGGTTGAAAGTAGCTCTTCATTGTGAAGTTACTTTAAGTTCAGCTGGGATCATGGCCTCGAATCCATACACCATTGAAAAAGAAGTTTCTTCTATGGTGCTTCAAGCTGTGATTTTGCAAGCCCAAAGCACCTTCTGCAGCTTATCTACCCATGCTCCCTTCCTGGCCTCCAACCTTGTCTTTAGGATCTACTTGATGATCTTGTTGATAAGATTGACTTGTCCATTGGCCTGAGGGTGGTCTATGATTGAGAAGCTCTTTACAATCTTGAGATTGTTACAAAACCTGATGAATTGCTCGCTGTTGAATTAGGTCCCGTTGTTAGTTATGATTTGTTGTGGGACTCCAAACCTGCAAATGATATTAGCCCATACAAACTTTTCAATTTTTGAGGAAGAGATTTCTATTAGTTCTTTCGCCTTTGCCCACTTGGTGAAATAATCGACAGTAACCACTACATGTTTGCATTTCCTACTGCCTATCGGGAGTGGTCCAATCAAGTTCATACCCCAGATCACAAAGGGCCATGGACTGAACATCTATTGTAGGTAGGCTAGTGGAGCATGTGGGACTTTGGTGAACCTTTGACACTTATCACACTTCTTGATGAGGTTGATGGTGTCTTGTTTAATTGTAGGCCAATAAAATCCTTGCCGAAGTGCTTTTAAGCTAAAGATAGCCCCCCAGCATGATTCTCGCAATGGCCGGCATGAATATCCTTCAAGACAGTGTCATAGTCATGGCCATCTATGCATCTTAGGAGTGGGGTTGCAAATCCCCTTTTATACTACATGTCATTGTAGATACAATAACTGACTACTCGAGCTTGCAATCAATGTGCTTCTATCTTTTCTTCTGGCAATTTGCCATCTTGTAAGTAGTCCAAGATTAGACCTATCCACGAGTCTCACACCATGACAATTATCATTATTGTGTTTTTCTGTTCCGTGCTTGGTGATGGGAGGAACTCTACTAGGGTAACCCCCAAGAAATTTGCATCTCTGATCATGGCCAAGTGGGCTAATGCATCTGTATATGTGTTCTCAGCTCAAGGAATCTGGTTTATCTCATATCGTTGGAGAGAACTAAGCATTTCCTGAACTTTTTGAAGGTAGACAGCCATTTTCATCATCCTTGTTTGGTATTCACCCCATACGTGATAGACTATGAGTCAAGAATCATTATATATCTTTAGGTTTTTAGCTCACATCTTCTTTGCCAGATGGAGCCCTACCAATAATGCTTTATATTCTACTTTGTTATTTATGGCCTAAAAACCAAATCTTAGTGTGTAGAGGATTTTGAGTCCCTCTAGGATGATCAAAAGCACTCCTGTTCTAGCCTTCTGCTCACTTGATGACCGATCAACATATAATTCCCAATATGAGGCCTTTAAGGCTTTTGATTCCTATTCTATGGGCCCTGTGAACTTTGTAATAAAATCTACTAAGGCTTGCCCCTTGATTGCTGGCCTGGGCTTGTATTCAATGTCAAACTGGGCCAGCTCAATCACTAACTTAAGTATATGACTTGATGTATCTATTTTTTGCAAGATCTGCCTGAGTGGAAATTATGTGAGCACTTCTATGGTATATGCCTAGAAGTAAGTCGCAGCTTCCTTGATGCTACCATGAGGTAGTAGGTGAGCTTTTCCATTGGCGAGTACCTCATTTCATCATCTAACAATCTCTTGCTTACATAATAGACTGGGAACTAGGCTCTACCTTCTTCTCATACTAGAGTTGCACTAAGAGCATGTTGGGAAACCCCCAGGTAAACAATGAGCTTTTCACCTTCCTTTAGTTTGGATAAAAGTAGAGCTCAGCCTATGTATTGCTTCAGTTGTTGGAAAGTGACCCATCCTATTTAATTCACTCAAACTGTTTCGCCTTCCTGGGTACATCAAAGAATGAAATGCATTTATCTGTCGCTTTGGAGAAAAATCTATTGAGTGCTGCAACCTAGCCATTGAAGCTCTATACATCCTTGATCCTATGAGGGGATCTCATATTAACCAATGCCTTGATTTTCTCTGGATTCTCTTCAATTCTCCTATTATTGAACATGAATCCAAGGAACTTTCTCAAAGTCACCCCAAACACACACTTGTGTGGATTTAGCTTTATTTGATACTTCCTTACAATTTAGAACATCTCCCCCAGATTACAGACATGGTTGGCTACCTATTCATATTTTACCAATATGTCGTCCATATAAACCTCCATTGTCTTCCTTGATCTATTCCTTAAACATCATGTTCACCAACTGTTGGTAGGTTGCTATCGTATTCTTCAGTCTAAAAGGCATTACCTTATAACAATACAGTCTGTGGTCAGTGATAAATAAGGTGTGTTCCTCATCTTGTGGGTTTATAGGTATTTGATTATACCTTGAGTAGGCGTCCATGAAGTTGAGAAATGGGTGACCAACAGTTGCATCCACGAGCTAATTAATCCTCCGTAAAGGGAAGCTATTCTTTGGACATGCCTTATTGAGGCCTGTAAAATCAATGCAAATTCTCCATTTCCTATTTTTCTTTTTTACCAGCATAGGATTGGCCACCCAAGTTGGATAGCAGGCTTTTTGGATGAACTTGTTAGCCAAAAGCTTATCCACTTTTTCCTTGAGAGCAATGTATCACTCAGTAATTATTGGCCCTATCTTCTGGTGGATTGGCCTGTGATAAGAGTCAATGTTGAGCTTATATGACATGATTTTGGGATCAATTCCCACCATATCCTCATGGTTCTGAGCAAAAACGTCTAGGTTTGCTTTAAGGAATTTGGTTAGCTGGGTTTTTACATCTGGGGACAACCTTGTTCCCAGCATGAGATATCTCTCAGCATCTGCCTCGCTGACTTATACATCTTCAAGCTTCTCCATTGGACCAGTTACTCTGTCTACATCCACCTCATGTGGGTCGAGGTTATGGCTAACCCTTATTGTGCTTATAGCTCATGGTTTTCTATTAGAAATCACATTAACCTTCTTTCCTCTCACCCCTAACTTAATTGCATCATCATAGTAGTGTCAGGCTATGTGCTACTCACCTCACACACATCCAATCCCATTAGGGGTTGGGATCCTGACGATAAGTGTCCTGATTGACGTGATCATGTCTAGGTCATTCATTGCAGGTTACTCCAGTACCACATTGTATGCTGAGGGATAATCAACAATCAAAAAATCTGCCAATATGGTGACTTGACAACCTGAAGCCCCGAGAGTGATGGAAAGCCTGATCTGCCTTACTAGTATTATTGCATCTCTTGTAAGGCCATAAAGGAGCTTTGGGGAAGGTCTTAATTAACTTGCACTTAAATCCATCTATTTAAAACATCCTTTGTACATGACGTTCACTAAGTTGCCTGTATCGATTATAATTCTTTATACCTCGATATTCCCAATTCTAGCTTAGATAACCAATGCATAGTTATGGGGAAAATGTATACCTCGCACATCTTCAGTGATGAAGATAATGCTATTTGAAGTCGTTCTTACTTTCTTAGGGGATCATCGAATTCACTATGGCCTATAAACAGGACATGTTTTGCTTCTCACACATAGCGTTCATGCAACCTGTTTAAAGTACCTACAATGCGAGGCACACTGTGAATGGTAAATATAGTTCTTACCGAGGGTGCCTCCTCTTGCTCTAGAGTTCATTGGTGCTACTGTCGTGTTGGTCACTACTGCTACTGAGGTTGTTGTTTTATAGGTTGCACCACATAATCTTTTAAATGACCTCTCTTGATTAGGTCCTTAATTGTATCATTGAATGCCTTGCATTCTGAAGTATTGTGCCCAATTTCATCATGATAAGCACAAGACTTGTTCTTGTTTTTGAACTGGTCAGGAATCCTTATGGGGTTGGGCTTCCTGAAATCTTCTATATCTTTTTCTGTCACAAAGATCCTTTCCTAAGCATTTGATAAGACACTATAACTGTCATAGCGACCTTTATGCTAAGTTCATTTGTTCCTAGCCTTCTTTATGACCTCATTTTCGAAGTCATCATCTTGACTCTCCTTACTATTCCTAGTATTGTTCCTCTTTTTACTCTGGTTGGGGCTATTAGCCTCATCCTTGGACTTTTTAGGCCAAAAATTTCCTCCTACCTGATCTTTTTGGTAACTCATTTGTAGAATTCACCCAAGTCCCTTACTGGAGACTTGTATATGCTCTCATATAGCTTCCCATCTTTGTGGAGTCCCACTGAAATTACTAGTAAGATGCTCTCATCTAAGGGATTCTTTATGTTACTGACCTTATGTCTAAATCATGTAATGTAGTCTTTCAATGATTCACTTTTTCACTAAAAGACTATCGTGAAGTGGTAGGGTGGTGCAAGCTACCTTCTTAGTGCCTTGTATTGATTAATGAATCTCCTCTGGCATTCTTCCCAATCGTCAATGCTACAAGCTTTGAGCTTCTTAAACCATGTTCGAGGTATGTCTTCCAGAGTGACTGGGAAGACACGATACTTGACCAGAGAATTAGTTGTTTAAAGATCCATCTATACATTGAATGCATCCAAGAAGTCGTATGGGTCACTATTCCCGTTGTATAGCATGATAATGGAAACTTTGAACTTGTGAGGGAGAGGCTCTTTCTCACTCTCCCTGGTGAATGGCATTCTCTCTTTATAACAATCTTGGTGGTCTTGAGCTTGAAGGCATTATTCCAACTGCTCTACCCTCTGAAGTAGCTCTTTTAACATATGGTCCTAAGCTTCAAACTATCGGTTGGAAGTTGGCCAGCTCCTCTTTTTGTCACGGGAGTGTTGATCTGAGGTTTTGTGCTTCCTCTGCTCGTGACCCGATAGGCTTTGATCTGAGAGATGTCTTTGATTAGTCCCATTTGAGCCTTTAGCTTGACGCAAACCCCTACATCACTGATGATCCCTTTCATTCCCCTCACGAACTCAACGGACCTCTGACCTTGGTCGTGAGTTGGTAGAGCAAGTTGAATAGGTGTGCTGAAATACTTCTCTAGTTAGTCTCTCTTCCTGAGCTCCTTCCCATGTCTGTTGGAGAGCTTCTTCCTATGTAGTGCCCCTATTTTGCTCTTGTGAGTACTGGGCTTATGTCTGAGTTAATGCCCTAGCCGCTTTAGCTAACTTTCCTACCTTTTTTTCTAGCGCCTCATAACACTAATGCTATACTTATATTCTATCAATAATATCAGGTTGGTGTGAGGCCATTGGGGGCATGTTGGTGGCAACACCTGTGGTGGGGATGGCGGAAGTGCTTGCCGTGAAAAAAGTCAAGGGGAATGCACTTTAGGGCCCTTCTTCTAGCGCCAAAATGTTGACAGTTGAATCTAGTCAATCCAAGTTCAGAACCCCAAACTACAGATTCAATGTGAAAAGAGAAAGAAAGAAAGAGTGTGTGTGTGTATGTGTGTGTGTGTGTGTGAGAGAGAGAGAGAGAGAAAGAGCAAGGAGACACCAGAAGTTTTTAAAGTAGTTTAGCTAAAGTTAATTTAACCCCTACATCCATGGCTTTTATTACTCTTTGTTAAGTGTTTTATATTTGATGATTAATTGTCATGTACAATGATTTTGTCCCCTTTTATAATGGTTAGGGGGTTACAATTTAAATGTAAATCTATAACGATAAGTATCAAGACTTGATTAGGCTTACATAATAGATAAGGGTTGATGGCTATAACAGACCTCTATTAAAGTAAGAAATTGAACAGATTTCCTTAAACTGTTGGTTGCAAATGCGTACTCTGATCTGTGAGCTGAGCCTTGTTCTCAATAACCTAAGGTGGCTACTTTGACCCGTGTTGACCAGCAACCTTGGCTCGTATTTAGTGACCTGATGTCTTGGTGCCACGATCTCAATCTTAGATGAGCTGGGCCCTTATTAGCTGAGTTCATCCATTGGGCTTTTACCAGAGCATTTATATGATTCCAAAAAATACCCACAATAGTCTCCAAGAGTGGCTGGGAAGACACGATACTTAACCAAAGGGTTGGTTGTCTAAAGATTCATCTAAACATTGAATGTGTCCAGGTAGTCATATGGATCACTATCCCCATTGTATTGCGGGATTGCGAGGATTTTAAACTTGCGAGGGAGAGGTTTCGTCTCAATTTCTTTAGTGAATGGTGTCCTCTCCTCATAGTGGTCTCGACTATCATGAGTCTGAGGGTGCTCCTCTAACTGTTTTACCTTCTGGAGTAGCTCTTCTACCATTGGGTTTTGTGTCTTGGATTGTTAACTTGAGGATTGCTGACTTCTTTTACCCTTCTGGCCATGAGAGTAATAGTTTGAGGTATGTCCTTGGCTAGTTCTGTTAGAGCTTCCATTTCGACGTGAACTCCCATGTCACTGATCATTTCCATCATGAGTCTCACGAGCTTGGTGGACCTTCGACCGTGGTCGGGAGTTAGAAGAGTGAGTTGAATCAATATGCTAATGCACTTGTTCGGTTGGCCTTTCCTCCAGAGATTTTTGCCAAGGCTATTGAAGCTCTCATCTACATGTAGTGACCTCAGCTTGGTTTTGCATGCCCTGGGCCTGAGCCTATGTCAACACCTTAACCGCCTCAATCAACTCTCTTATTATGTTTTCAAGTGTTTCCTTATACTGGTGCCATGTTTGCACTCCACCAGTCCTAGGAATAATAATGGTAGGCTGGTAGTGGACCATGGAAGGCAAGCCGATGGCGATAATTGTTGCAAGGTTAGCGAGAGTGCCTGCCACAAAAAGAATCGGTTCCCTTTGCTGTTCTACATGGCCTTCCAGCTAGTTATTTGGTGCATTTGAACTTCTGGTGGTTCTTCCTCTAACCATCACAGTTGAACAAAAAAAAAATAACTCGGATACAAATTAAGCCCTCCTTCTAGTGCTAAAATGTTGACAGTAAAATCCAATCAATCAGAAAAGTTCAGTAAATCCCAAAACTGCAATCTGAGTGAGAGAGATGAAGAGAGAGGAATAACAAGGAGAGAAGATAGCAAGAATTTTTTAACATGGTTCAGCTAAAATCATTTGTTGATTCCTACATCCACGATAGTTTTATTTCTCAGAGTATTTACTGAGTATAATATTTTTATAGAGTAATCATCTAAGTCGATTTTCTATGTCTAAGATTGGCCTCCTCTCTCCAATTGGCCTCCCCTGTACAATGATCTTAACCCCTCTTTATAGTTGCTAGGGTGTACAGTCTTAGTGTATTCCAGAAAAGGAAAATAATAAACTAATTGTAAGTTAGTTCCTGTAAGTTGATGTATGCAAGTTGAAATCTTCAAGTTGGTCCCTCATTGAGTTTAACCATAGCGAATGTGCTCTAACCTACGAGCTAGAGTTCGTTATCAATCGACCTGAGGTTTTTGCAAGCATTGTTGCCCAGTGAACTAAGCTCGCACTTTGGTGATATGATGTCTTGGTCTATCAATCTCAAGCTCGATTTTTATTAGTCTAAACTTTGTCTGTTGGGCTTTTGTCAGTTCATTTGCATGATTTTAAAAATACCTATAACATATCTATAATTATATTAATTTACTTTTTGAATATTTTTTAATCTTAAAATTATGGAGTTCTTTAAGTGTTTTTGGGATGCAATTTGATTCTAAATTCAAAAGTAAGTTTAAGTGTTTATTATCATACTTGTTTATATATTTAGTGTATTAAGTGTGCTATATAAAGTTTATTAAATAATATATATTAATGAGTAAAATAATTTTACTCAGATGTTGTTTAAAATGAATGAAACAGATTTCTTGAAAACTTTTATTACTGTAAGAGAAAAAAAATAGAATCAAGATTGCAGAAAACTTTACGTTTATAGACTTACATGTCTTCTCCGTCTTAAGTGTGGTTTTCCAGTGCTATGTTTGGATTACATTGGAGAAAGCCCCACCAAATCGGATGAGACCCAACCTGCAATAAGAGAGGTGGTGGGCAATGACATGAAAGTTGAATTTCAATTTAGGCACTGACTCTGTCGTGATAGAAATTTTAAAATTGAATAGTTAGATAAAATCATATTATGAAAAGAAGTAGATTAAATTAAATAGAAAGATATTAGAATTATATAAATTAAATGAATTAATAGTTGGTGTGAAGAACGGATGGAAATGGGATCACTCCTTTTAAAAATCTTGATAGTTAGGAGAGCACATTGATGGTACAATAATGAAAGCTATGTATCTTAATTAGGATTTTAAAAATAGAGACTCCTATATATATATATATATATATATATATAGGACAAACTAGGTAATGTCTTATCCATTATAGAAATCCAATCCAAATTATAATACCCATAAAGTCCATATATGTCACTTTTAATGCTCAGATTATTTTAATAATTTATGAATTATATAAATACCAATGTAAAAGGAAATTTCATCAATCTCCAACTTGTACTGTGTAATTCATATGTTATGGCCACCTTAGATAATGTTAGAACAATTATAGTACTATTACACCCATAAATCTATTAAAATTATAAGCACGTAAGTATAGAACATTATATCTGAAAGGGTATATTAATGTCATACACTGTATGCTTACATTCGCATGACCAAAATATAAAATGTGCATAACAAAATTTACATAATGACAAATGTGATTACACGTAAATCTTTACACAATGCTCCAACCATCTGCCCAAGATGCTAAATGAGAATTAATATTCTCAACACGATAATAAGATAGAGACTAAATGTCTCCAGTAATATATCATAATCAGATAATATGCACAAAGAACAATATATGACAAAACATAAATATTTCATTATAAGTATTTTAATAATCATATCTCGAGATAAATAATATATCCAATGTAATTACATCAACTGCAATATTCACACTAACTCGAAACACCAAAAGACTTAGCTCAACCCATATTAATCATATGATCATGCTACATTCCAATTGCTAAGCCTTTAGTTAGTGGATCCACGAATATACAATCTATGGACATATGCTCAATGCAAGTAATAAGCTTCCGTATCTTCTTCCTTACAAACTGGTACTTTACATCAAAATGCTTCGTACTGGTAAAACTTTTGTTATTCAGAGAAAAGTTCAAAACAACAGTATTGTCATAGTAAATGGTTAAAGGCCATGAAATGCTTTCAACGATATTGAAATCAACAATAAAATTCCTTAACTATACAGTTTTACGAGTAGCTTCATAACATGCAACATATTCTACTTCCATAGCAGATGTTGTTGTAAGTGACTGCTTGACGCTTTTCTATGACATAACTTCTCCTATCATCATAAAGATATATTCAAATGTCAATTTATAAACATCTGAATAAGCTACAAAATCTGAGTCTGAGTAGCCTGTAACTATGAGATCTCCCAATCTCCTATAGGTCAGCATGTAATCCTTTATACCCTACATGTATCTCATTATTCTTTGAGCTACAATCCATTGTCTTTGACCAGGATCACTCAGGTATCTTCTTAGTACATCAATAGCATAAACTATGTCTAGACGTATACATATCTGAGCATACATCAATCTACCTACGACTAACTTATATGAGACATTTTTCATCTTTTCTCTTTCTTCGTCATTTTAAGGACACTTAAACTTTGAAAAAGATCTCACATTTCTAAATGGGTGAAGAAGCATGAGAGCACATGGACATGTTGAACATTTTTAGCACTTTCTTAATATATGAGTGCTGAGACAAGCTAGGAAGACCCAGAGACCTGTCATGATAGATTTTAATGCCCAAAACAAATGAGGCATTCCCCAGATCTTTCATTCCAAAGTGCTTGGATAACATTTGCTTTGTCTCAGTCAACATATTCATATCATTGCTGACTAAAAGAATATCATCAAAATATAGAACTAGAATCACAAAATTGACTACACTCATCATCATGTATATACACTGATCTACATCATTCTCCTTGAACCTAAGAAAAGTCACCATCTCATTAAAGTTAAGATACCATTATCTTGACACTTTAGGCCATATATGGATTTCTTGAGTTTGCACACAAGATGTTCCTTGCCCTTCTCTTAGAAGCCATCTGGCTATTTCATGTACACTATTTCTGATAGATCACCATATAAGAAGGAT
>JANHAO010010864.1:0-17368 GCA_026873985.1 Saraca asoca | reverse complement strand
TCACTCACTCTATATTACATAATTGACTACGTGCACTTGCGTAATTTTGAGTGACAATTTCATTTTAAAACTTACACACTCAACAGGAATGTCTAACTTTTTGTTCTAAATACTTGGAAGACATCAAAACAAGGTACAACTAACCTAAACATAATGATAATGTAAATGAGTTTACTACTAGTAGCGAATATGCTATTTTGTCAACAATATTTCCAGCATTAGGTAGGCCATTAGGTTTTATAAAGATAGTCACTCTATTGTCATTTGAGAAAACACAAGCTCATCAGTATATGTTGCATAATTGTCCAATAGTTGACAAGTTTTTCTAGTAATTTAGACATTTTACTTTTATCATAACCCAATTGAATACATGAGTGATAGAATATTCCTTATTCATTTAGAAAGTTTACAATCAAGGTCAAGTGGATGAATTATGGTAAAAGAATTACCTCAAAGTAGGTAGAGTAATATGTGCTCAAACACTTTCATAAGTGGTTTAGAAATTATATAAGTTTACACTAAGATTTCTTTTTATTATTATTTTTTTAAATGCCTATTAGCAATTGTAACTTATATTAATGCAATTGCATCTTTATAGGGTTTGAGAAAAGATGATCTAGATATCATACCTGAAAATGAATTGCTTGCACAAAGGCCAAATAATGTTGTAAGAAGACTTAATGGATACAATGTAAATGGCTTTAAGTTTCGAACCAAGTTAGGTAGCAAGGCAAGAAAATATAAAATAGTAGCATTATGATGTTTGTTGAAATTGAAAGACACTTGAATGCTAATGATGAAAGTCCCAAAAAAGTGGATCTTATGTATTATGGGAGATTGATTGACATTATAGAGTTGGATTACTATGGTATGTTAAGGGTTATACTATTCAAATGTGAGTCAGTAGACACCACTCCTAAAAAGGGAGTTAAGATAGATGACATTGGGATTACTAGTGTAAACTTTTCTTGCTTAACACATACCATGAGCATAAAATAGATGAACTATTTGTTCTTGCTACAGATGTCTGAATGGTATATTATATTGATGATCCAATTGATCAAGGTTGGAGTTGTGCTTTCCATATGAAGCCAAAGGATATATATGATATGGGACATGAAAACTTGATTAATTCAAAAACAATCCAATTTTGGAGGACAAACCTTTTCCTGACTAACATTTGGAAAATACTGACCACTTGCAATTAGTGAGAGATGATGGCAATGAACAAAAACCTGTTCACTTAGTTTTTATTGAAGAAGAACATAATCTTAGTAGTAATGATGATCATGATGATGATGACAGAATGTTACAATAATGCTTACTATGAGTTGTCACAATTTCCACCTTATAGCAAAAGCTATTACGATGTACTTTGGTTTACTATATATGATTTTTTTTCTTGCATTATTTAAATGAATTTTATTTAAATTCTTGTTAAGTGTTAAGGTAATAAATTTATAGTGGTATTATATTTTAGCTTTTTATTAGATTGGCTAAGTTGATGACTTATAGTCATTACTAAATTCTCTAATTTTTAATAATTTTTTAGTGCTTATCTCTTATGTAAAATTTTTTATTGATGAAGTGTGTGTGTATTAGGTGTGAAATGGCCCTTAAGTACACAAGATCTGTAGTTCCCACCTTGTTAGAGCTTCAAGGACAAACTAGTATTAATAGTCATGACACCTTTCCAAGACTTGTAAAAAGAAAGTCATGGTAATCAACATGCAACATCTGAAATAGATAGTGAGAATTTTGACAAAAATCAACTTCAAAATAAAAAAGACCCTTTACATGTTAAGATAATAGGTAAGATGAATACAAGTTTAGTATATTACTTATTATTACTTTCAAAGTATACTTAAAAATTTACAATTCACTAAAAAAAATAGCATTATTTAGCAGCGGTTATTTAGAGGCAGTTATCTCAACCACCTTTAAAATTTTTTATAGTGGCGGTTAAGTAAACCACCGCTATGTTTTAAAATTTTTTTAACAATAGTAGCAGTTTAATAAAATTTTTTATGGCAGCGGTTTGCATAATCATCACTATGTTTTAAGAAATCTTTAACAATAGCGGCAGTTTAAGTGGCAACCGCCACTACGTTAAAAACCCAAACTCAATTTGTGACTACTCCTCTCGATCGTAAAGTTCAGATCATAAGTCTATCTATTTGAGAAAGTCTCCAAAGCAAACCCTAGCATAGCACCACCACACCAGCATCTGCATCAGAGTTTCTCCTTTTCCTTCCCTACATTGCAGCCAACCAATACCAAGTTGCATGTCAACTGCAATTGGAGTTGTCTACACAGCAATGTTGCCCATGCCCCACCACCATCCACTATTCACCAGTAAGATTTTTATTAACTAAATTATTTATTAGATTAACTTGTAGAATATAAAATGGAAATATTAATTTGATAGTTATGTCATGGAAGCTTGAATGATTACTCTCTCACCAGCCTGTCTTTCTCTCTATTTCTTAATTGTATTACAGTTATATATCACCAAAAATGGTTTGTGAAGGAAGATGTTGTAAAATGTTCAAAGCATCACACTACAAGTAGAGCCTTTAAATTTTCCTTTTTATCTGGTAACTAATATGCTTTCCTAGTTAGATTTAGTGTATTAAACTATGGCTTGAGCAAGTGAACCATCTGTGCCCACGTGTGTATATCACAATGAATGTAAACCTTTCTTCTTTCGACGTTTTCAATGTTCTTGTGATAAGTGGTAACATTATTCATCTTAAGGGAAAGGTACGGCCTACTTATTTTACTGTCATCAAGACAAATTTTAGCAAGTTTTAGGACAATAGCTAGAAATGCCACTTTGACATTATGGTACTGAGAAAAAAAATGTGTGCTTTGTTGTCACTAGGAATGTTTCTTTCTTAACTTTCATTTTTCTTTACGTGGGTTTGTAGCATTAAAGTCATGAAGCTTTTGTTTGAATGTATATGGCTAAATTGATGAACTGGAGACCTTAAAATGTACCTTACATAGTTTATATGCAAATTTTTGTACAAACTAATAATATTTATTAAAAAAAATCATAGCATTATAAATTTTCATGAAAATTTATAAAAAATAGGAATCTGCCTCAAAGCAAATTTGAATTTATAATGCATTTTAGTAAAACTTTCTAGTTCCATCAATTGATTGAGCCTCTTCAAAAAAAATTGATTCATTGTGAATGACAAAGACTAAGGAAACAAGGCCTTAGCAAGTGATGCATAATGCATTATGGATGTTTTGTTTTTCCCTTCTACCATATTTAAAGATATTTATATATAAGATTTTTTTTATGAATTTTATTGTATATAAAAATAAATTTTAAATTTATTATACATAAAAATTTTATATCTATCCTTTTCTAAATATAACAAAGAAAAAAATGACCAATAAAAAAAAAAGGAACACAAATATCTCAACTATGTATTAATTGAAAGATGTTAGGTATAGGAATTAAGTAATAGCAAGTTAGGACACCATTTAGAAATATATATGTATGAATTTTCTTTCATGATAGAATCATTTAAAAGCACACATCTAAACCCAAGTCAAAAAGTAAAAAATAAAAATTTGCACTTCTCTTTGTATGGATTCTTTTGGAATCATCTTTGATTTATTGGATATTCCATACTATAACATAGTTCATATGTGGGGCATGGTGATGATGTGGGAATGACTTGGCATTCCCTTTTATTTAATATCCTTCAACATTAAATTTGAGTCTCACCTTACTGACCCCACCACATGACATCCAAATCCAATCTTACAAATTTATTGCTTCTTTTCATTGTTGAATCCAAAAAAAGCTCAAGCATTTTTATTATTGAAGGAACTTTGCTACTTTATTTAGGGAGAAAATGCAAAATATGCACACTTGCCTTGTCAGCTTCCTCACTTTATGGTTATTATGTCTATAGAACCATATCAACTAACACTCAACACTTTCTATCATGGATGCTTATGATTCTTTTAATGTTTAGAAGCTTCATTGATTTGGAACTAACTTAGCACAGCACCTCTCTATCTCTGAAAATTAAAAACAATTCCAAAATAGACACATAAGGTAGAGCACATGTATATTATCAACAAACAACGTGTTAATTGAATTTTACACATAAAGTCAATTTGAAGTTAAATTTATAGATAGTTTTACACATAAAATCAATTCTAAAGTAATTGAATTTCTATTTTCTTATGATTTTAAATAAGGGGTAAGGCTTTGTTTTGATAGGAGAATAGCTTGTAACCATGGCATTGTCTACCGGGTGTGTTCACTTTACTACCTTGCATACAAGATATGATTATCCTACTAACTATTCCACCTTTTTTGAGTGAAAATGAATCATGATTATGTAAATTGTAGCTTATATTTTTGTTAATGGTCGAATCCGGTTAACTCAAGTCTAGGACACCAAACTGTAGATTAAATATAAAAGAGAAAGAAAGAAAGGGGGGAGAATAAGGAGACACAAGAAGTTTTTAATGTGATTTGGCTAAAGTCAGTTTGACCCCTACTTCCATGACTTTTGTTACTCTTTGCTAAGTGTTTTGTATCTGATGATTGAATGTGTCATGTATAATGATTTCATCCCCTTTTTATAATAGTTGGGGGGTTACAGTTTGAATGTAAATTTATAACAATAAGTATCATGACTTGATTAAGATTACATAATAGATAAGGGTTGATAGTTATAACAGACTCCCATTAGAGTAGGAAATTAAACTAATCTTCTTAAATTATCAGTTATGGATGCATGCTCTGATTTGTGAGTTGAGTCTTATTGTCAACAACTTGAGGTGGTTACTTTCACCTGTGTTTGACCAGTGACCTTAGCTCATGTTTAGCAACCTAATATCTTGGTCCAACAACCTCAATTCTAGGTGAGCTAGGCTCTTATTAGTCGAGTCCTTCCATTGGACTTTTACCAGCCCATTCATGCGATTCTAAAAATACCCACAACATTATCCCCTAGTTCTCAATGCGATATGCAAATTGAGAGCTATAGTTCATCGGTAAAATTCATCAATTGCAATCTACTATACCATCGTTTAGACTCTCATCCTAACATTTCATCTGCACCTGCCCATGCCATCATTTCCACATTAATGTGCACATTTTTTCATGGCCATCTGTGATAAAGCCTTGCTTTTCACTGAACCGTTAGATCAAAAGTAGTTGATCAGTCTCTTGATATAACTATGAGGATGATCAAGTTATGTAAAGTGAGGAGAACTTTTTTTCCTCATTCTCAAAATGACCTAATGGGTGTGTTGGTTGAGCCCCCTATGTTCTTGATGGTTCAGATCTTAGATGAAGTGCTTTAGGGTGTGTATGGCCTACTACATAGGAGATTCTCATGGATAATTCCTCTCTGAGGATTTTGGGAAGTTTTTTATAGTTCTTGGATTATTTCTTCATGGTGACGCTGAATAATCCTGTTCTTTCATCTTTATTTTTTTGCTTCCTTAGGAGAAGTATGAGGAGAAACTTGGGAGCAATCTGGCAAATTACCATATAATGGATGATGTGCTTATTTCACGGGGTTGTTTCCCCAGTTTTCTGAGTTTTCAACTTCTAATGGCCAGCCTTCTTTTTAGGATATGATAGTTGTAAGCCTATTTTGATCTTGTATCTTTGAATCTTTCATTTGTAAATTTACCTCATTGATTGAGGTTCTTAATGAATAATATTCCAATTTTATTCTTGCTTTTCCATGTAAATTGAGCTGGATATTCAGTAGGTTACAGATAATAACATGTGGGTTGAATGAGTTCTTATAAACCATGCCTTATCAAACATTAGTCAAAATGGATGTTCAATAGGTTAATTAACCAATAACTTTTTCATTATCAAGATGGATTTCTAAGTAGGCCACGTGAGTGCAGTGGCAAGTAGTAGGTCATATCTGGTGTTAAATAGTAGGTCACATGCGATGCCAAAGAGTAAGTCACATACAGTGCCGAATAGTAGGTCATATGCGGTGTTGAATAATAGGTCACATGCAGTGTCAAATAGTTAATTGTATGTGATGCCAAGGAGTAGGTCGCATATGGTCATGTGATGCCAAAGAATAGGTCATATATGATGCCGAATAGTAGGTCATATATGGTGCCAAATAGTAGGTCGCATGTGATGCTGAATAGTTGGTCACATGTGGTACCAAGTCTTTGTAAGTACGTCATGTTGACTGCCTCTTTTGGATTAAAAGGGCAAGTGCTTGCTTCAGGATTAGAAGGGTGACAGCTCGCTTTCGGTATAGTATTTTGTAGAAAATTTATTCAAAGATTAGTAACCAGTCATAAAAATTTAAAAACTTAAACAAGTAAACTCATATTCATTAATAATATGGGCAGAGGTGTTCAGTGTTCCAAGCTTGAGGAAACTTAGCTCCATTCATGTTTGTTAAATGATAAGATCCATTTCCCAAATCTTCCTTGATTATGTATGAGCCTTCCTTATTTGGCCCTAGTGTCCCATCACTAGCTTTGTAAACTCTGAGAAGGATGAGATGTAGTATGAGATCACCGATTTTATGGTGCTGAACTTGGACCTTCCTGTTGTAGTATCTTGTGACCTATTGCTGATAGGTTGTAACTGCAAGATGAGCTATTTCTTTGGTCTCTTCCACAAGGTCGAGGTTTACAGCAAGCAATTGATTGGTATCCTCCAAGTTGAAAGTAACTCTTTATTATGATGTTACCTTGAGTTTAACTGGGATCATGGCCTCAGATCCGTACACCATTAAGAAGGGAGTTTCTCCAATGGTGCTTCAAGCTATGGTTTTGTAAGCCTGAAGCACTTTTTGTAGCTCATCTACCCATGCCTACTTCTTAGCCTCCAACCATATCTTCAGGATCTGCTTGATGATCTTGTTGACAACCTCGACTTATTTGTTAGCTTGAGGATGATCTACGATTAAGAAGCTCTTTACAATCTTGAGATCATTACAAAATGTGATAAATTACTCACTGTTAAATTAAGTCCCATTGTTAATTATGATATGCTATGGGACTCTAAATCTATAAATGATATTAGTCTATATGAACTTTTCAATTATGAAGGAAGAGATTTTTGCTAGTTTCTTTGCCTATGCCCACTTGGTGAAATAATCAACAGCCACCACTGTATGTTTACACTTCTTATGGCCTATCGAGAGTGGTCCAAGTAGGTCTATACCCCAGATCGTGAAGGGTTATGGACTAACCATCTATTGCAAGTAGGTGAGTGGAGCTCGTGAGACCTTGGCAAACCTCTGGCACTTGTCAAACTTCTTGATGAGGTCAATGGCGTCTTGTTTCATTGTAGGCCAATGAAATCTTTGTCAAAGTGCTTTTAAGCTAAAGATAGCCCCTAATGTGATTCTCGCAATGGTTAGCATAGATATCTTTTAGGACAATGTCATAGTCATAACTGTCTATGCATCTTAAGAGTGAGGTTTCAAATCCCTTCTTATACAGCATGTCATAATAGATGTAGTATCTAGCTACTCATGCTCGTAATTGTTGTGCTTTTATCTTATCTTTTGGTAATTTGCCATCTTATAGGTAATCCAAGATGGGACCCATCCATGAGTCTTATGTCGTGACTATTGCCAGTATAGCATCTTTCTACTCCATGTTCGGTGATGGAAGGAATTCTATTGGGATTGCTTCTAGAAAGTCTACATCTCTGGTCGTGACTAAGCGGGCTAATGCATCTGCATGTGTGTTTTGAGTTTATGGGATCTGATTAATCTCATATCACTAGAAAAAAAAATAGTTCTTGAACTTTCTGAAGGTAAATGGCCATCTTCGACCCCCTTGTCTAGTACTCCCCCCATATGTGATAGATTATAAGTTAGGAATCACTAAATATTTTTAAGTTTTTAGCTCGCATCTCTTTTGCTAGATGGAGCCCTGCTAATAATGCTTCATATTCAACTTCATTGTTTGTGGCCTGAAAACCAAATCATAGTGTGCAGAGAATTTTGTGTCCCTCTAAGCTAATCAAAAGCACTCCTACCCTAACCTTTTGCTTGCTTGATGACCTAATTCCTAATATAAGGCCTCTAAAGCCTCTATTTCCTATTCTGTGGGCCCTATGAACTCTACAATAAAATCTGCCAAGGCTTACCCTTTGATTGCTGGCCTGGGCTTGTATCGATGTTGAATTGGGCCAACTTAATTGTCCACTTTAGTAGATGACTTGAGGTATCTATCTTTTACAATATTTACCTAAATGGGAACTGTCTGAGCATTTCTAGTGTATATGCCTGGAAATAACGTTGGAGCTTCCTTGATGCTACCACAAGGCAGTAGGCAAGCTTTTCTATCGGTGAGTGCTTCATTTCAGCATCTTGTAACCTCTTGCTTACATAATAGATTGGGAACTAAGCTCCAACTTCTTCTTATACCAGTGCTGCACAAAGTGCATGCTAGGATACCCCTAGGTAAATAATGAGCTTCTCACCTTCCTTTGGTTTGGATAAAAGAGGAGCCTGACCTATACATTGCTTCAGTTGTTGGAAAGTGACCTCACACTGTTCAATCCACTCGAACTATTTCACCTTCTTTAGCACATCAAGAAATGGAATGTATTTATCCATCACTTTGGAGATGAATCTATAGAGTGCTGTGACCTAGCCATTAAGGCTCTATACATCCTTGATCCCAGTAGGGGATCTCATATTGATAAGTGCCTTGATCTTCTCTAGATTTGCCTCAATTCCCCTATTGTTAACCATCAATCCAAGGAACTTTCATGAAGCCACCCCAAATGCACACTTATATGGATTCAAATTCATCTTATACTTCTTTAGAATTTGGAACATCTCCCCCAGATCATGGACATGGTTAGTGACCTATTCAGACTTCACCAACATATCATCCCTGAAAACTTTCATTATTTTTCTAATTTATTCCTTAAACATCATATTCACCAACTATTGGTTGGTTGTTCTTGCATTCTTCAATCCAAAGGGTAACACCTTGTAACAATATAACTTGAGGTCAGTGATAAACGAAGTGTGTTCCTTATCTTATAGGTTCATAAGGATCTGATTATATCCCGAATAGGCATCTATGAAGCTAAGAAGCGAGTGACCAACAGTTGCATCCATGAGCTGATCAATCCTTGGCAAGGGGAAGCTATCTTTTTGACATGCTTTGTTGAGGTCTGTAAAATCAATGCAAGTTCTCCATTTCCTATTTTTCTTTTTTACATGCACAGGATTGGCCACCCAAGTCAAGTAGTAAGCTTCTCGGATGAACTTGTTAGCCAAAAGCTTGTCTACTTCTTCCTTGAGAGCAATGTATCGCTCAGCAGTCATTGGCCTCTTCTTCTGTCAAGTCAACTTGTGATAAGGGTCAATGTTGAGTTTATATATATGACAAGACTTCAAGATCAATTCCTACCTTGTCCTCTTTATTCCAAGTGAAAACATCCAGGTTTGCTTTAAGGAATTTGGCTAGTTGGGTCTTTACATTTAGGGATAAGTTTTTTCCTAATTTGAGGCATCTCTCTATATCTACCTTACTAACCTGTACGTCTTCAAGCTTTTCCATTGGACCAGTCATTCTATCTACATCCACTTCATGGGGGTCAAGGTCGTAGCTGATCCCTGTTGTGCTCATAGTTCATGGTTCTTTACCAGAAACCACATTAACCTTCTTCCCTTTCACCCCTAGTTTAAGTGCACCCTCGTAGCAATGTCAGGCTATGTGCTGCTCACCTTACACACACCTGATTCCATTAGGGGTCAAGAATCTGATAGTAAGTGTCTTGGTTAATGTGACCATGTTTAGGTCATTCATTATAGGTTATCTCAATACCACATTATACGCTGAGGGACAGTCGACGATCAGAAAATCTGATAGTACAGTGGCTTGACAACCTGAATCCTTGAGAGTAATAGGAAGCCTGATCCATCCTACTAATACTATTGCATCTCTAGTAAAGCCATAAAGAGGCTATGGGGAAGGCTTTAGTTGGCATGTGCTCAAATCCATCTATTCAAAATAACCCTTGTACATTACATTCACTGAGCTATCTATGTTGATCATAATTCTTCGTACCTCAGCTTTACTAATTCTAGTTCGGATAACCAGTGTGTTGTTATAGGGGGAATGTATCCTTCATGCATCTTCATCTATAAAGGTGATACTGTCTGGGTCATCCTTGCTTTCTTGGTGGGACCTTCGAATTCACTGTGTCCAATAATTAAGACATAGTTTGCTTCTGCACATAGCGCTCATGCAACCTGTTTAAGGCACTCGCAATTTGAGGCCCACTATGAATGCTAAATATAGTTCTTACCAAAGGTACCTCCTATTCTAGAGTTGATTGGCACTGCTAAAGTCATTGTTCCCTAGGTCACACCATATAATCCCTTAAATGACCTTTTTTGATTAGGTCCTTAATTGCATCCTTGAGTGCCCTACATTCCAAAGTATTGTGCTCGATTTTGTCATGATAAGCACAATATTTGTTCTTGTTTCTAAACTGGTTAGGAGTCCTTATGGGTTTAGGTTTCTCAAAATCCTCTCTATCATTTTCTATTGCAAAGATTTTTTTCGGAGTGTTTGATAAGATGTTGTAACTATCATGGGGACCCTTACACTAAGATCACTTGTTCCTGGCCTTCTTTGTGACCTGATTTTTAGGATCATCATCCTAACCTTCATTATTGTTCCCAACACTACCCCTATTTTTTCTCTGGTTAGAGCTATTTGTCTTGTCCTTGGGCTTAGGGCCAAAGGTTTCCTCCCACCTGATCTCTTTGGTAGCTCATTCATAGAATTCTCCAAGGTTCTTCATCAGAGACTTATATATGCTCTTGTATAGCTTTTCATCTTTGTGGAGTCCTATTGAGATCGTTACTAAGATGCTCTCATCTGAGGGATTCTCTTTATTACTAACTTCATGTTTGAACCAGGTAATGTAGTCTTTCAGTGATTTGTTCTTTCACTGAAAAACTATCGTGAAGTGGCAAAGTGGTGCGAGCTGCCTTCTCAATGCCTTGTACTAGTTAATGAATCTCCTCTAGCATATCTTTCCATCCAACAATACTATGAGCTTTGAGGTTCCTGAACCATGTTCAGGGTATGTCTCTTAGAGTGGTTAGGAAGATATGGCACTTGACTAAGGGGTTGGTTGTCTGAAGATCCATCTGTACATTGAATGCATACAAGTGGTCGTATAGGTCACTATCCCCATTGTATAGTGGGATAGCAGGAACTTTAAACCTATGAAGGAGAGGTTCTTTCTCAATTCGTAATGATCTCGATGGTCCTATGCCTGAAGGCATTGTTGCAACTGCTCTACCCTCTAAAATAACTCTTCTACCACATAATCTTGAGCCTTAGCCCAATTGCTAAAAGATGGTTGGCTCCTCTTTTTGTAGTGTGAGTGTTGATTTAAGGTCCTATGCATTCTCTGCTCATGGCTCAATGAGTTTTGATCCAAGACATGTCTCTAATTGATCTTGTTTGAGCCTTCAGCTTGACACGAAACCCCACATCATTGATGATCTTCTTTATTCTCCTTACAGGCTTGATGGACCTCCAACCTTGGCCATGAGTTAGTGGAGTGAGCTAAATGGTTTTGTTGAAGTACCTTTCTAGTTGGTCTCTCTTCCTAAGCTCCTTTCCGTGTCTGTTGGAGAGCTTCTTTCTACGCAGCACCTCTAACCTGCCCTTGTAAGCATTGGGCTTACGCTTAAGTTAATGCCCTAACCATTTCAGCCAACTTTCCTACTATTTTCTCTAGCGTTTCATGACGCTGATGCCATGCTTATATTCCATCGATAATATTAGGTCAGTGTAAGGCCATTGGGGGCATGTTGGTGATAATACCTATGGTGGGGATGGTAGAAGTGCCTGTCGTGAGAAAGACTGGATCCCTCTATCATTCCATATAACCATCTAGTTGGCCAACTGTAGCATCTAAATTCCTGGTGGTTCTTCCTCTAGCCATTGAAAAGTTAAGGAGAATGCAATTTAGGGCCCTCCTTCTAGTGCCAAAATGTTAACGGTCGAATCCAGTTAACTCAAGTCCAGGACCCTAAACTATAGATTGAACATAAAAGAGAAAGAGAGAATAGGGAGATACTAAAAGTTTTTAATGTGGTTCGACTAAAGTCAATTTGACCCCTACGTCCACAGTTTTTATTACTCTTTGTTGAGTATTTTGTATTTGATGATTGAATGTTTCAGGTACAATGATTTCATCCCCTTTTTATAATAGTTGTAAGGTTACAGTTTGAATGTAAATCTATAACGATAAGTATCATGACTTAATTAGGATAACATAATAGATAATGGTTTATGGTTATAATTGACTCCCATTAGAGTAGGAAACTGAACAAATATTCTTGGATTATCAGTTATGGATGTGTGCTCTAATCTGTAAGCTGAGCCTTATTCTCAATGACCTGAGGTGGCTACTTTGACTCGTGTTTGACCAATGACCTTAGCTCGTATTTAGTGACCTGATATCTTAGTCCAGTATCCTTAATCCTAAGTGAGTTGAGCCTTTATTAGCCAAGTCTGTCTAATGGGCTTTTACCAGCCCATTTATGCAATTCCAAAAGTACCCACAACAATGTCATAATTAATTTATGATATCTCTTGTAATCAAATATACAGCAAGAACTCATTTATTAATATTCTTTTCTACTCTTGTGGTGTCGTTGATATAATTTGACTAATAAAGGTTCAATGCTACAGTCCATTGACTTTTTTGTAGTTTGACTAATGAAGGTTCAATGGCTTTTCCCCTGTTATAAATCTTTTGTGTTAATTTTTCTTTTTTGCTTAATAATACTATTAATTTTCCAACAAAAGTAGTAGAATTTTTCTCTGGTAGTTATTGCTCATTTTTGCTTTTCTTTTGATTCCTGTTTAAATTTTAAAGGACATCATATGATAAAGTTTTTGGTGGTGACATTTTGTTTGATTCATATTGTATGAGACTGTGGAATAGGTATTTTACAATGGGTAAATGTTGACTCAAGAAGCATTTGGTAGTGACATCACAAATATAGTATTTCAGGTCTGGTGTAATACTCCTCATTTGTTTGATTCATATTGTATCTATAAAATTTCCTTTGATCCTATTCAGCCTTAATTTCTAGTTTATGTTCATATTCAACCTTAATTTCTACTTTACAAGTATATTATGCCTTTATTAGCTCTGACAAACACTATAGCCTCTTTTCTTCAAACTAGGTACATTAGCTTTTTTTTGGCTTAAATACTGCTGTTAAGGTAGCAACTAGAAATAGGAATGCTTACTAGCCCTAATAAAGCAAGCATTATGGCTCCTTTTCCCACTACTTATAGTGCCTTGTGTGTGTTGTAAAACCATAGATATGGATAAATTATAGATTAGTTTGTTAAGGAATACAGACAAGTATAAGGAAGGATTGAACAAGTTTTTTGATTTCACATTTCAATGACAATCTATCGAAGGGAGAATAATGTGTCCATGTCATGGTTGTAAATTTAAAAAATGGTTAAATGGAGCTTAAGCATATGACCACTCATCTCAAAAGTAATTTTTGGTGGAATACACTAAGTGGATGTGGCATGGAAAATGCAACGAACCTGAAGCATCTTCTAGTAAAGCAAATGGGGTCAAGGCTTCCCAAAATATAGTTCTCCAATGTCCTTTAGAAGACATGATCAATGATACATTTAGGTTCGATTGTATGCATGATGACAACGAGGTTAACTCATCTGATGATGATATTGGTAATAATGACAACATGCAAGGACAAACAATGGATAAAGTCACAGTCGAGTTTTACAAGTTACTTAATGATGAAAATCAAGAACTCTATGAAAGGTGTATGGAGTACTCTAAACTGTCTTTTCTAATAAAATTGTACCACATCAAGTGTTTGTGTGGCATGATAGATAAAGCCGCGACAATGATCTTGGAATTATTGAAGGATGCATTCCTACATGCTGAGATACCTAGTTCTTTGTATGAGGCTAAGAGAAACATCACCAAACTCAGTATCAATTACACTAAGATACGCACTTGTCCAAACAATTACTTGTTGTAGTAGGGTAAGGATGAGAATAAGGAAACATGCAAGAGATGTCAAAAGTCTAGATGGAAGGAAAGGGTTATTAGTAAGAAGAAGAAACAACCAGTAAAAGTGTTATGCTACTTTCCATTAAAACAAAGGTTGCAAAGGTTGTTCATGTTGACTCAGACGATTAAGCATATGAGTTGGCATGTAACTAGAAATTGTAATGATGGTTGGATGAGGCATCCAAGAGACTCTGAAGTATAGAAGAAGTTTGACACAACTCACCTAGAATTTGCTTTGGATCCTCTAAATGTTCACCTCGGTCTAGCCACTGATGGTTCAACCCTTTTAGAATTCTGAGTACTAATTACAACATTTGGCCTGTAATTTTGATACCATACAATTTGTCATCGTCAATGTGTATGAAACTAACTTTTTTCATTCTCTCGATGATCATTCTAGGTAAATGAATGTTAGGGAATGACATTAATGTCTATTTGCAACCTCTTATAAAATAGTTGTATAAGTTATTTATGAAGGGTGTGGAAACCTATGATGTCTCAACACATGAGATGTTTAACATGCAGATAGCACTAATATGAATGATTAGCGATTTCCTAAAGCTTGGTACTCTATCTGGCTATAATACACACACTATATTAGCTTGCTTGACTTGTAACCTCGATGCAATTTTATAACATTTTCCTTATAGTAGAATATGGTGTTTTGAGGGGACATCGCTATTTTCTTGGTGCAAATCATAGGTTTTAGTTAATAAGGCTTTGATTTGATAGGAGTCAAGAGTTTAGAAACTCTTCAAAAGCACTATTAGACATAGAAATCTTCAAACAAGTAGAGAACATTAATATTACATTTAGGTAGCCAATACAAGGAGATGCTAAAGGGAAGCAAGCTTATGGAAATAACAATGAGGCTGACTCACAACAATGGAAGAAAAGTCTATATTCTTCCAACTTCCATATTGGAAGACTAATATGTTGTGTCACAATCTTGATGTCATGCATATTGAGAAAAATGTGTGCGACAATCTCATTTACACATTCTTGAATGAGAATGGGAGGACAAAAGACCATCTTAATGTTTGGAAAGACCTTCAGGCAATGGGTATAAGAAGGGACTTGTGACCTGATGATAAAGGAAAATACCAGCCATTTATTTTTATAATGACAAACATAATGAATGATACATTCTTAAAAGGATTGAAGAATATGAAGATGCCTGATGGATATTCAAGCAACATTTCTATGTGTATCAACTTAACACAAGTTGTTTAGGTTGAAAAGCCATGATTGTCATGTACTTATAGAGTAATTGCTACCCTTTGCAATATGTAATGTGTTGCCAAACTAATTGACTGCAGTGTTGGTTGAGTTCAGCTCATTTTTCAAATAAATATGTAGTAAACCTTTAACCTTACTAACCTCGAGAATGTTCAGCATCGAATGGATCTTATGCTTTGTCATTTGGAGATGTTGTTCCCCCCCCATCATTCTTCACTATTATGATTCATTTGTGTGTTCATCTAGTTGATGAACTTTATTTGAAAGGTCTAGTACAGTATCGGTAGATGCACCCTATTGAGAGGTAATTGTTGATTTCGTCCATTTAATTATGACCTATAAGTAAACTTGTTTTCTTTCCTAATGACATCTTCTTTTATGTAGGTATTTAGGACATATAAAGTCTTATGTTCGCAATAGGGCTCAACCAGAATGTTCCATTGCTGAAGGGTACATATCCAAAGAATGTCTCACATTTTGTTCAAGATATTTACAGGAAATCAAGACATGGTTCAATCGACCAAGATGTGTGAATGATGAACCAAAAGACATTCAATGCAAAGAAGTGCCTAATATCTTTCCTAATATAGGTAGACTGGTGGGTAACGGCTCTAGTTTCATGCTAATACATATAGAGATGAGATAGGCACATCGATATATTCTATTCAATTGTAAAAATGTTGGTCCATTTATGGAGTAAGTATTCATATAAGTATCCATATTAAACTATATACCTTTCATCATATATATTTATGGAACAAGTATTCATATATATATATATATATATATGTCATTGCATATAGAGAATTTAAGCTATATGTCAAGAGAAAAATAAGAAGTTGAACACATTCCTCTACTAAGCTATAGAAGATAGTTAGCAAAGACTTTGTTGATTGATTCTCTAGACAGGTGAGAATTAAAAGATATTTAATTTAAAATTCATTTCTATAGGTATAACTTAAGAAGATAATTTTCTTTGTATAGGTTTTCATGGATGATGTGGCTAGCACTATGTCAAATTATTTGAAGCAATTGGCCCAAGGACCTCTACCAAATGCTAGAAGGTTCTCAGCCTTCAATGTCAATAGATATATAAGTTTCAGGCAGTAGCTTAAGAAAATGGAAAATTCTACAGTTTTCATGACTTCTACAACCAAATGTGTGTCTAGCCATCAAGATGTCAATGGATTGCATGTTGTTCTTCCATATTATGGGAAATTGGTAGACATTATTAAGCTTAATTACTATGGAAGACATATGACCCTCTTTAAATGTATATGGGCTAACGCCACTAATGATAAAGGCTTTAAAAAGGATGCTTGGGGCTTTCATGTTGTAAATTTCAATAAATTGATTCACATTGGTGAACGGGAAGAGCATGAGCCTTTCATATATGCATAATAGGTTCAAATGATTTATTTTGTAGAGGATCATATATTTCTAGATTGGAATGTTATTGCTCATCTTAGGCTAAGAGACTTATATGACATGGGTGAATTTGAGGATGATGATATGTACAAGCATAAACCGTTTATTAAACAAGAGGTGAGCAATTTTTTTGAGAATGATGATGGAAATATTCAGTTGTCAAGGGAAGGGGAAGAGGAAGATGATCATATGGAAAGCCTTAATCTAGTATCCAATGTTGAGAAAGATAAGGATGTGTCAAAATAACCTTCCTTTAGAATACTTTTATTTTTTTTTTTGTGTGGTTTTTCTCAACGTTGAAATACTTAGATTCACAATTTGTAAGTTTTCATTAATCATGATTTGTCTAAAAGTGGAAAGGCTTAGTTTGAGAATTTAAATGTATATTTGCATTATTTGTGGCTTATCTTAATGTGATTGAAATTGGTTTAAGATTCTTATATAATGTGCTAATACATACTATTTTACAATCTATTTTGCAGAAATGCCTAAGTCGAGATGTCCAAGAGTTTGGGGCATTGATAAATGGGAAAAAGGGCATGAAAATAAGATGGTTTTAGTTCATTTTGTTAATAGTATTTTATGTTTTCTTAATGTTTTTAC